>AFQZ01000149.1:0-73482 GCA_000222935.2 Aciculosporium take MAFF-241224 | reverse complement strand
AGTAAACAGTAAATTTTACGCAAAAAGCCATAGTAAGTATAAAGTGAAAAGCACAACAAAGTAGGTAGTAAACAGCAAATTTACGCAAAAAGCCACAGTAAGTAAAAAGTGAAAAGCACAACAAAGTAGGTAGTAAATAGTAAATTTACGTAAAAAGCCACAGTAAGTAAAAAGTAAAAAGCATAACAAAGTAGGTAGTAAACAGTAAATTTACGTAAAAAGCCATAGTAAGTAAAACGTAAAAAGCATAACAAAGTAGGTAGTAAACAGCAAATTTACGCAAAAAGCCACATACACCACACAAAATTAAACGCAAAGCACCGGCAGGGCCCCCGGAGGGACAACTGCCCCTTCATGTTTTCCCCATACTTCACCAGACTTTCCTCGTCATCCATCAAGATTCATGAATTTCTGTCAACGCTTATTTTACCTTCTTTTACGTGCCCAATAAGCAACATCCCTCGAGGTCTCCATCGTTGCGCGCATCTGACTGGCACCACCTTCCCTTCTTGCCCCTTGCTCAACAATGGGACTTCAGGCATTAAATATACAACACTTCTCCTTCCACGTCGCTTGCTCAACAATGGACTTGCGCGCCGTAAATAGGCAACATCTTCCCTTCCACCCTTTGCCCAGCAATCGGACGCACAGGACAAATATACAACACCGCACCGCCCCCTTCCATCAAGGAATACAAAAGTCAATCCAGCTCCCCAAGTAATCCAGCCGATTCCCAAGATCCTCCTGACTCTTGTAAATGGCCTCAAACTCGACAAAGCTGAGACGGCCCCATCCTCCCCTCTCCTTGGCCTGCGCCTCCGCAATCGTCAGTTGCTTCCAATACCGGAGAGTGGCATCTGCTGGTTCCGACACGACTGCCTCCGAGGCCTGAGCACGCAATGACAATCGTCGTGCGTGCTTGTTGCGCGCACTCTTGTCGGCCTCCGCCAGTGTGTTGGGCCGGAACTGCGGCAGAGTTGGATCACCGCCTGGCGCGGGCTCGTCATCTTCCACGTCTGATTTCTCTTCGTTGTGGGGGACATGTTGGGCATCTGCGTCCCGTTCGTCGTCATCGTCATCTGCATCCTCTTGATGGACGGCATCCGGCGGACTGTCGAGTTCGACCGCGCTGCGTGGCTCGTCTGGTACGACGGCATAGCCCGTCTCGGCGAGCAATTCGTCCAGGGATCTTTCCGACACGGCTTTGTCCGCAGACTTGCCTCTGGGCTCAGGATCAGGCTCCTTGGCGTCCGGGGCCGACATGTCGGGAAGCTCTATAGCGTCAATCTGGGCCTTTAACTTTTCCCGATCGTCTGCCGTTTCTGCCGCCCCGATGGCCATATCCTCCGTTTTTTTGAATATTGTATCAAGCAGTTCGTTGAAGGCTTGTTGCGTCACCTGATATAGAATCTCCTTGCCCGCATCCCGCTCCGCGTCTGGGATATCCATACCGCCCCAACGCTCCGGCACACTTCTCGAAGACGTTGAAGGGTTGGATCGGATCTCCAGATCGTCCGCGTCCTCGGCGAAGCGGACTTTGGAACTGGATCGTGAGCGAAATGTCACGGGCAATGGGTCGCATGGCGACTTGAAATCCTCCGTCATACGGTTGATCTTAACTAGAACATCTTCGTCGTCATCCCAATCATCTGGAGCAGTACCTCCTTCTTCTTCGTCAAGGTAGAACTGACGTCTTTTCCATCGGTCATGAAGATGTTTTCGTGCCATATCTCGACGCCGCTTTTCCAGCTTCGGGGCCAGTTTACGACTTCGTGCCGCCGCCCGAGCTCTCATGGAGTTGTATGACATGCCCGGCCTCTCCTGCAGGGTCTCGGCGTCATCTGTGTTGGAATCTGACTCGTCTTCCTCATCATCCTCGTCGCCATCGCCATCACCTTCGCCCTCGCCGTCGCCTTCGCCGTCGCCGCCGGCCTCACTCGCCTCGTCATTGGTACGACTAAAGACATTGGGAATTTCTTCCAGGGTGCTCGGAGGGTCCAGCAACGTTGACCAGTACACCCTGTCCAAGTCCCCGCCGCTGACTCGTCGCACTGTACGCCAATTCGTGTCCGTGTCGTTCCTAGCCAACAGCCGACGGGGGCGACTTCCGCCGCTGTCACAGGCAAACAAGCTGGCCAATATATCTTCTCTGGTCGCATTGTCTCCGCGACTTTCTGTAAATGCTCCCGTGTAACCATCCCCCACTTCGATGCTGCCATCTTCACGATAAGTCTTGCCCTCAAACCGTAAACTGGAATCCCCCGGTGGGATTCTTCCTTCCCGACCAAAGAGGCTGCTCAGCGGTTGCCGACTAGAGACCAGTTGTTGCGCCTCGGTACTAGCGAGAAGCTGGTCCTCCAGCCCATCAAGCATGTCTTTATGCATCTGCTTGTATAAGACATAATACGCCCTAAACATGCGCAGGAAATCTCGACGATTGACGTATCCATCACCGTCAATGTCATAGCCCTCAAACACCTTCTTCAGCTTATCCTTCCTCTTCCTATAGGACAGCCCATGCAAGAACTCGGCAAACCCAATGAAGCCATCGTGATTGGAGTCGTAAAAGGAGAACATGCGATCATGTATCAGGTTCGGTGCTGCATGTCGAGAGCCCCCAGTCGGAACAAGACACCGTTCAAAAGTCTTGCGGTCCATGGCCACGCACAACTCGTCTGGATCGTCCCTCCATTCGGTATTCGCCATGTACGTCCACTGTTCCCAAAACGCTTCTAGCTCTGGCCGCTCAAACCCAGTGTCTTTGGAAAGCCTCGATATAAGACCGCGCGGGAGACTGCGCCGGCAGCTGTCCGGATCACCAGTGTACCACACGGGCTGCATTTGCCGGGGGCCAAATGGCGGCGCCGGAACCTTGATCTTGTAGAAAATATGAGTCTTGGTGTGTACCCCCTGAGCTTCGCAAGTCTCGCATAGGTCGAAATCGGCACAGTTGGCGCATCGGTAACGAACTCCGCGTATCGGGACCATGCCGCATGAGTTACACTGACATCCCCTGTGAACGCATCCATTCCTTCGGGCATTATCCTCAGAAACACGAAAAAGCAAATTGACAATGTTGTGCCCAGCTCTTTGTGCCGGCTGAAACTCGGTAGCCCCATTCCACCAATCGTCCGCGCCATTGTCGACATCCACGACAGTTTCCGCATCTGCCGGCACGCCAAGGTTCGTGTTAGTCAAGTCGACGTTCTCGTCGCCGGGCGTGTCGGATGGCGAGGAGCTCAATTCCTCCGTTGCTGTTCTAGGACGCGGACGACGAACGGCGTTGCTTCTGTGCAATGGCGCGCCGCTGGGAATTCCCCGATGAGAGACATCATGTCTAGTTTGCCAGGCGTAGTATCCGATACTTGCTGCAGCAACCACAGAAACGGCGGCCACAGCAATACGTGGCCGTGTGAGGGTGTCGGCGGAAGGAGTCGAGAGCCACATGGCTACCTTTGGAGCATGGTGGACAGATCAGCGACCAAAGCAAAATCCTGTCGGCTGATGCTTGGGTTCTTGAAGCGTGAAGTGTAAAAGGGTGTCCTTGGCGTATCGTGATCAATATCGAAAGATGTTTCGGTTTAAAAAAGTACGCTTCTCTAGTCGGCGGGCCGTCGAAGCCGCAATTACAACAACGTTGAAATATGAGGCAGCGACTGACGTTGCGAGGTTGACAACGGTTCTTTACTGTCTGACGCCGTCGGCGCATGCAGGAAGCTACGACCAACGTCAATAAAAGTGGAGAACGTTAAAACTCCCTGCTCCCGAACCAGACCCGCCAAAAGCATGAATCCGATGACGGCATCGCTGCGCAACGCCGCCGTCTTCAGTTCACACCATCAACCCGTCCTCCTCTTCCCGTCTCTCCAAAACATCACCACACCACAACCAGAATGTCAGGCCCATTGCCATCGCCCCCCATGCCGGACCACATACCCTCATCCTTTGACTCGGAAGAGTACGTATCCCGTCCCCCAGCCGATCCATGACGAAACAAACCAGCTCCAAGAAAACAACAACCACACAGACATAAAAGGGGGCCATGAATCCAAGTCTCACCACCATACTCACGCAAAAACCCTCCAGAGATTTCTTCAACGAACGCCCCACGCAAAAACTTGTGCGAAAAGTCAAAGAAGAGCCTCTCGTCCCCCTCGGTACGCCCGCAACTTTAAAAGACCGACCCTCCACCCCTCAATCTAAAACCCCCCTAAAAAAGGAGAAGAAAAGAAGAAAAGAAAGAAATAAAAAATAAAAATAAAAATAGAAAAGAAAAGAAAGAAAACAAAAGAAAAGAAAAGAAAGAAAGAAAGAAAAAAAAAAAAAGAGAAAGAGAAAGACAAAACCACTAACATATACCCCCACCCCAGGAATCGGCCTCACAGCCTTCGCCTTCATAAATGCCTACCGCGCCCTCCGCCGCGGCGACTCCCGCCAAGCCAACCGCATGTTCCGCGCCCGCGTCGCCGCCCAGGGCTTCACCATCATCGCCATGGTCGCCGGAAGCATGTACTACAGCCAAGACCGGCAAAAAACCAAGGAGCTGCGCAAGCTCAAAGAGGAGCAGGACGCCGAGGAGAAGCGCCAGCGGTGGATCCGCGAGCTGGAGGCCAGGGATGAGGAAGAGAAGCGCATGAGAGCAACGATTGATGAGCGGCGCCGGCAAAAGATGGATGCGGCGGCGGCGGCGGCGGCGGCGGGAAAAATTGGTGAGGAGGAGCTTGAAAAAGGCACGGGCGGTATTTTGGCCAAGATGGGTCTATGGTCGCATGGTCAAGCGAAGGCTGAGAGGGAGGCGGCGGGGACGGAGCAGCGGGAAAAGAAGAGGAAAGAGAATCCAAAGAGCTCGTTGGGTGTCATTGGAGAGGCATTGGCCAAGGACAAGGAAGATGGTTCAGAGAAATGATGGACTTGACGCTGTAATGAATTGGCGCAATGTACGATATGCGGATATGGACGGGAAGTGATATCAGTCTATTGTTCTAAATGTATGAATTTTTTTAATTTTTTTTTTTTTTTGGATGGAGTAGAATTCACTCATGCCTTGCCTACCTTCCTTGTTTGACAAGTCCCCAGTACTCCGTCAACACCAACCTGAATGGCAGAAAGACAGCCCCGCCAGGAAACCAAACGAAAGAGGACTGTACATCGTGAGTGCTACCCCATGGACCCCCCACTGCGATTCGCGCCTATCAAGCCAGCCATTTCCAGCAGAGCCCTGTCGGCTTCCATGTCGCCGGTGCCCAGGTTGACCACCCTTCTTGCCTCTGCCTCTCGTTCCTCCCAAGCCCATCTCTCCGCCTGTGCCTTGGCCTCGGCGTCCCCTCCACAACCCCACACCTCCAGCTGATCGATTTCGAAGCGATCTTGAAAATCGTATCTCCTCGAGATGCTGGTACGGAACGCCCCGCCCCGTGAGGTATAATCATGGTTGAAGACGCCATATTCAAAAGAGTCATTCAAGAGCAGAGAGACGGGACCCAGGGCATTATGGATATCCGTACGAGACGACTTTCTGGGCTTGGGATGGGGCGCCCCAAAGGACAAGCACGGCAGGTTACTCGGCGGTTTGGTAAATGCGACATAGTCCGTGTTCATGGTGGATGCTGGGAAGACATCATGCACCGGCTCCAGCTGGAACAGTACCGTTTCCGAGTCGCCAAAACATTCTTTGTGGGTATGCTTCCATGGTTCGCGTATGAATACTCCATATGTCACCCGCCCACTTTTGGTGCCGTTTCTGAATCTTTTGGTAGAGAGACTGTTGGCAAACGACTTTTCTTGGCCGCCACTCGGCACCTCGGAGAGTATGACTCCGCTTACGAGGAGGATGGTCGGTGCCCGCCAGTTGAAGACTCTTGACTCAAAGCTGCCCATCGAAAACCCCGCTTCGTTTCCCGAGTATAACAGTCTGACTCGGCGAAATAACGATGATCCCGGCAGGAAGAGAGATATCTGGGACAGCATGTGGTCATTCAGGATGTCGCCTCTGTCAGATAGTAAAGGCTGGGCCGGCTTGCACGTGGAGTCAGTTTCCTTGTTAATGATATCGTTCCGATGTTTCGACAAGTCCAGGTTTTTGGAAAAAAGAAAGTGCTCAAACAGTGCACTAAAGCTGTTGAAGAGGTTGGGGAATAGGGTGGGTATCATCGTCTTGAATTGTTTGTACTTGATACCAGGACTCGTCTCAACGTCCACAAAGGCAGCCAGAATGCATTCAGCCGTCGCTCTGAGGCGCTCCAGCTCGGCCCCCACGACGCGATTCGAATACTGAGACAGACTCTCCTGCGCATCAAGCGGGGCGGCCAAAAGAAGCAGCATGACCAGCTTCCGGAAATTATCTGTCGGGATGATGGCACAGTGAAATCCCGCCGCGCTGCCTTGCTTGGTTTCCTCAGTGATGTCTAGTAGCTCATATGCCGTCAGGACGAGGTCGTCGTCTTCATCGCACGATTCGTCGTCTCCAGGCAGATCCACAGCAAAGCCCGCAGCAGCATGTGTCCCGCTGGATGTGCCCTCATCCGCAGACACTGGCGTTGCTGGAGAAGCGCTCACTTCCGAAGCCTTGCGATCATAAACGGCCAGGCTTTTGAAGATCAGCTTTGTTCGATCCTTGGAGCCTCTTGCAAGCACGCGCTTGTACCGCTCCGTCATGATGACAATAACCATGATCAGTTGTGACAGCTCGAGGACGACTGGGGCATCCTGCAAAAATGGAAGCGCGCCCAGATAGGAAATCATCTGGAAGATGACGGGCGAGGCGCCCAGGATATCGGGAATCTCGAGGTAGCGTGCGATGGTGTCCTCCTTTAGATAACGGACAGCGCCCTGTTGATCTGCGAGACTTTTGAACACATCTTTCAAGGAATAGAACTCGAGTGATGTGAAGCACTTGTCTTTGAACTTGGCAGCCTACAATGCCATTTGAGAGCCATGTCAGCCGAGCGTGCTTGGGTTTGACCGTGCCTGGTAGGATGAAAGAAGTGGTGGGATGGTAGCATGGATGCCACATGGACCAGTTTCTAGTAGGTAGTAGGTCGTAGTCGAGCCTGGTACCACCCGACAATGATTATTACTCACAAGCTCCTGTGCAAGGTTCTCGCGAGACCGTTGCCGTGGATGGGGACTAGCATCCGATTGACTCTGACCCATGATGAAGGTGCTCAGCTAGCCAGGAGACATGTCGCGTGTCGTACTGGAAGAGAGCGCTGCGGTTGGGGTTCTGTACAGGACCAAAATGGGCTGATGGGAAGCAGCATTTATTGAAACTTTGAAAGGCCATGCATGTCCGCCAACGTCAACTGCCAGTCATGCCGAGGGCGGACTGGCGCCCTGCACCTGCGCGTCACTGCTGCAGTCTGGTACACGTCGACAAAACTGCATGTCCACAGATGCCAGATTGATGCCATACTGACACGTGCGCAGGGTAGTAAGGTACTTAACCTAGGCACCTGGGTACGTACTTACTAGTACATACCAGGTACTTACTTACCTAGGTACCTACCTACCTTAGGTAGGTTAGGTAGGTATATAAGTATCTTCTCTCATTCTATGATTACCGAATGCTGTAAATGGCAGTATGCGCTTACGCATAACCGCCAGCCGCTCAGAAGCATACATTACCGATTTGAATAGCCTTTCTTCGCGGAAACAATTATTACTAAATCCCGCTCCAAATGGCTACTGAGAACCGGCCCTTTATCTTCTCACACCCGCTCCCTTCTCAACGGCATATCGTATGGTGCGCGCCCTAGCGGGACTGATCGAACCGGCGTCCCGCTAGCGGCTGCCCCTTTGCTACATAGATCGAGCCAACGTCCTGGCTTCTCTCCTCCATGCACCCGCGTAAAGCACAAGATGCCTCCCAACAATAGGGCTTGTCAGACGCGACATATCAGCGCTTGGAACGAAAACCCAGGGCCCATGTCTACTTGCAGTGCGTACATTCAAGCAGTTGGATTGCTCGAGCTGTAAACACACCAAACCAACAGATCTGGTCTCAATCCATACTTTCATCGTCAGGTTCTGCTCATCATCAGAGTTCCTGCCTACGCTGGTTCCCCTATCTTGCCTTCCGCGCTAGAACCCCATCCCCAGAACATATGATGAGAGACAACAACTTGAAGGGAAAAAAAAAGAAAAAGAAGAAAAAAAAAAAAAGAAAAAAACTCCTGTCTGCTTCCCATGCATGTCATGTTTTGTTCTTCATTCAGTACAATAAAGATGTATCCGCTTGTAAATGCAAAAAGATGAACACAGTCTTGTACTGGAGATCAGACATCATTATGAACCTCAAGCTGCTCACAGGCCATCGACTTCTTTTTCAGCAACCGATCTGATCAAGCGCTCGTATTTGGTCTGTGCCTCTTGCTCCGGGTCCTGTAGTTTGACAGACGGGGACGGATTCACAGCCTTGTTGTTACTGCTATTGTTCGTGTGACGGTTTGTCGTCCAGAGCACGCCCGGCTTTGGTGTAGAGTTCCGATCCGTTTCTGGCTCAGACTTGGGCGATGGGCTGCTTGCTTTGTGATCTTCCACGGCACTGGTGCTCTCTTCAGGGTCAAAGTCGGGATGTGGTAGTCTCATAGCCAGCAGGACGTATTCTGCACGTGTCATATTGTCCATGACGTCGTCCATGTAACGCCGGACTTCATCCTGAGGTGCCACTACTCGCGCCAGGTTCTCCAGAAGCCGGCCCGAACTGGATTGCAGCCGAATGGTCACGGGCTGATAATAATCAAGATCTGGGTCGCCTCCATACTCCGAAGTGCTGCCTTTCCGGACAATGAGAAATGATGCAACAACTTGCTGCCCCGATTTGGTTGGCACGAATTCGAGGATACTGTACTTGGGGAACAAATACCTATCCCCTGAGCCAAAGTCAAAAACCACCGCGGAAATGTCGGGTCGACCCGCCGGCGGCGGACCCTTGGACCGTAGAGCCTGAGGGTTGCTCTGCTGGGTCGGCTTTGGCGCGCTTGCTTTCGACTGAGGACCTCCGGCGCTGCTGGCGGACGGTCCACTTGTGGCTGGTGTTCCAAGTGGTGCGGACTTCGGAAGAGGAGCCTGTGGGGTGATTTTCGCGTCTCGGTGAAGTCTGTCAAGGATCTGCTTCAGGTCGGTTGCGTCTGTGAAGCCAGGCTTGCCCTCCGCAATGCGACGAATCATGTCTTTGGTACGCTGATCCTCGAGTGCCGTTTTGACTAATAGAACGACTAATGGATCACTTCGCGGTGGAGGTCGCAGCTCTGACGACTTTTGGTTGGGGTTGGATGCTAAGACAATGTCCAGGATGGTCCGGACCTCATCTGCAAAATACTTGACGGTACGCCCATCCACGAGAAGTCGATCGGCAGAAGGTCCTTGCTGGCCGCCCTTCTGCCTGTATTCCGCGTTGAGCTGGTCAATAATCTTTTGAAACTTGGCAAGCTCTCCATCTTTGGCTTCTCCAACGGCCACCCGCTTCATCAAATCGCGTAGATCGGGGTCTCTCGATGCTTTTTGCGCAAGTAGCGCAATGACTGGATCGTTGGCTGCCGATTTCGCTGGCGCTGCTGGCGCACCAGCTGGGGTAAGCGGTTTGCCCGCGGCTGGCGCAGGTTGGTTTGCCGCAAAAGCTGGGCGGCGAGCTGCGCCTTGA
Source organism: Aciculosporium take MAFF-241224 (assembly GCA_000222935.2). NCBI lineage: Eukaryota > Fungi > Ascomycota > Sordariomycetes > Hypocreales > Clavicipitaceae > Aciculosporium > Aciculosporium take. The sequence goes on along the minus strand of AFQZ01000149.1, from coordinate 63,842 downwards.
GCCGGGTGGGCGTTCGGTGCCGCAACAGCACCTTGTTTAGAAGGAGGCAGATCTGAGACAGGTCGTGCAGTAGTCTGCGGTGCCGCAACAGGTTGCGAAGAAGCTTGTGCTGAAGAAGTTCGTGGTTGAGCAGAAGCACTCGTACCTGCTGGCGGGGCTGCGCCCTGAGATCCCATGTTCGAAGAGTGCGAGAGCCATTTCTGATCCGCTACACCTGCGGGTTTAGGTGCCGGTCCTTGCACCTGTGCCGGTGACGGACGTTGAGCAAGGGATACGGGTGCGAAAAATGGTTGAGCACTCATCGTAGATTCTGGGTGAAGCGATGCCGGCTGACTGGCAGATGCAATAATCGATGCTGCAGCAGAACTTCCAGGTGCTTGTGAAGTTTCCGGCGGTGCATTTGTCGAGCGTGCCGGGGCTGCGTTCGCCAGTACAGTCTTTTTGGGCGCCGCGCTGGGCAGCGAAGTGCCTGCTGGGGAAGAAGCTGAGGGCGCCGTTGTTTCCGCAGAATCAACTGGAGGAGACGCTGTACTGACTGCCGGGGACACGGTATGCGGAGGCATAGAGCCGTTGTGAGGGCCATATTGAAGCACAGGTCGTGCAAGAGCCGATGAGGTTTGTTGAGAAGTGGGGTTTGCTGGGAGTTTAGGTGACTGCCCGGCTTCCGATGCTGGTTTGACATGTTGCTGTGGTCGCAATTGCGTTGATGAAGTGGTTTGTGACAATTGTGTTTGCTGGGCATTGCCGGAAGACTGCTGTTGCTGATTACGTTGCGGCTTTGGGTTAAATCGCTCCTGTTGGTGAGGTAGCAACTTGGACGTCTTGACAGCATACATGGTTGCCTCAACAATATGTGGCTCGATGGTGATTGTGACAATTCCAAGCTTCATCATGCTGTCCTTCGGAGGGTTGTTGGGATCTTCTTGTAGCACGCCTTTACGCTTGTGTGGTTTCGACCAGAATTTCTCAAACAAGCCTTCGCTAATCCATCTCTGCCGCGACCTGACGATTGACTCGGACAGGACACCACTGCAGGCAAATAGAATGTCAGACATGAGCCAGTGTAGTATGGGAGATGGGATTATCAACCTACCTCTCCACCAGCGACTGGTATTCTTTGCTTGACAAGTCAGCGGGCTGAGCGTCCTCGACGGTAGGGAGCGGTTTCCCCGCTTCAATGGCTTTGGGCAGAGCAGGCGGCGGTGTCGGAGGTGGAGGTGGAGGTGTAGGCTCTCGAGGAGGAGGTCTGACGACAGCTGCTGTTGACGATGTCCCACGAGTTTCGACATTTCTTCTCTTGGCTGCCTGTTCCTGGCGAGCCGCAGCTCTAGGGGGCAGTTTGCGCTTCCTCTCCATCCCTCAAGACAACGCAAGCCCGTAGCCGCAAAATTACGATAGTTGGACAAGTCAAAGGACTACAGGACAACCATCTTCAATATACCATGGGTCTTGACCAGTTCGCAAGAATCAGGTAAGAGTTGGAGAACGAGAGGGCCAAGGGAAACGCCGCAGAGGTAATGGGACGAGGCCAAGTATGGTATGCTGGTGACGAGAAAGCGCGGGAAAAAAAAGGCTGTCTCGATGATGGACCCAACCACAACCAGCAGGCGGGACAACGCACCAGCACGACTCTGTGTGGACAGAAAAGACAGAATCAGTGTTCGATCGTAAGTTTTTTTTTTTTTTTTTTTTTTTCCCAATGGAACAAGGGAGGCCCGGAGGTGAGCTGTGGTGCCGCAGTTGGCCGCGGTGTGTTGATTTAGGACATGGAGCAATACTCGAAGCACGAGAACGATTTGGAGACAGGAGCAAATCGGAGATAATGATAAAGGACCATAGAAGGCCTAAAGAGTGTGGCGAGTCCCTCGAAAGCTGGAGCGCCAGTAGGTATCATGGACGGTCAGATCAATGCTCCTGGCAGTCGGAGGGTGGAAGCAGACGGGGCTTCAGCATCGAGAAGGCGATTTGCATGTTGTCTGACAGTTGTGGTGGTGGCATCAGATAGCGAAGCTACCAGTATCTCGTCGTCTGCATGTGGTGGTCCGTAGAGGGGAGGCTGGGCTGACTAACATCCACTGAAACCGCACGCTGCCTCCCTATGGGGCTTGCTTCCGCCAGTGTGCATGAGCCACTAGTGCGCGGCACAGGTCGTTGCAGTGTAATTCGTTATGGACAACTTGTGTGCGGTCGGTCTGGTCGAGTACCTAATAAGGCACTAATCTGTAGCTCTCGCCATGTCTTGATGTATTAGGTACCTACCATCGCGCGCCACGCCTGCCCACGGTGATAGCTAGAGACTATAACCAGCTAATAAGCTATTTCAAAATAGCTTGAAATTATTATAGATTTTTTTAAAATTATCTTATAAGAGCTTATAACAGTCTTAAATTACCTTTGCTATTATCCTAAGCAGGCCCTGCGCACGTAGGTACTAAGTTAAGCCAATTCTCCACACCTAATAGTAGGTACCTTGGGTACCTCAGTAGGTTAGGTACCTAAGAAGTAGGTACACATCTATTGGATACATCATTCCATATTACATACTGCGTACTTGTTTGCATATCATCGCCTGATAACTATCTCATCTATCCTCAGCAGCTCGTCCGCCGCCGAACCGAATCTTGTTAGTGCTGCTCTCGGCTTCTCACCATGGCTCGGTCCCTGATGTATACTGCGTCATTGGCTGTCACGGCGCCCCTGGCCCTCTACGCCGTGTTTTGGTCGCTTGCCGTCATCCCTTTCTTCCAACGACAGTAAGTTCATTACCCAGGTACTGACCGAACGTGTTCTCGTCTTGTCATGCGCAATGCGTCTGACGGCTCCACACGAAGCCTCCTCTATGCGCACAAGTTTAACACCCTCTTCTGGGCGGATGTCAATGAGCCTGACCGATGGGGTTTTGAGAGTAAGTCAGCGTCTTGAGTCTTGGCTCTTGTTGGTATCCAGAGAGTATCCAGAGACACGTGCGTCACATGGCATAAAAATGCCGCTGGTCGAACGAAATCACCTGACACTTCTGCACCAGAGCATCAGGTTGCTCCGTTCTACCTACACACGCCTGATGGCAACCGGATCTACGCATGGCATGTGCTGCCGCTACACCTTTACAACAAACATGAGGCCCAAATTATCAAAGGCACCTCATCAGAGGTGGCCCCTCATGACATTACAGCCACCGAGTCGTTCCGTCTTCTCAAAACGGATCCCGAAGCAAAGTTAATATTGTATTGTAAGAACGATTGCTCGTCTCATCGCACGAAAGACCTCCCAAGCTAATTGTCTGTTCTTCTAGTCCATGGGGTGTGTCCTCTTCTGCTCTGGAACTTTTTCTTCTCTTTTTTGGGTAAACGAGTTTCAGTTACTCAAATTGCTAACCTTGGAGGAAGTAGAATGCTGGCCATGTCGCTCAGATGTACAGAGCGCCCAGCTATCACTCTCTGACGGACACATCATCCTATCATGTCATCGCCATCGATTACCGAGGGTTTGGCCACTCGACGGGGGTTCCCAGTGAGCAAGGACTCATCCAGGATGCAGAAACGTTGGTTGAGTGGGCTACAAAGGTGGCAGGCATACCCTCAAGTCGAATTGTTTTGTTTGGCCACAGTCTCGGCACAGCTGTAGCCAGCGGTGTAGCCGAGCGGTATGCAAACAGGGGCATTGACTTCGCAGGCATCGTCCTCGTGGCTGGGTTCAGCGACCTTTCGAATCTTCTCATCGGCTATCGCATAAGTGGCATCTTCCCCGTCATGGGACCATTAGGGGTCTGGCCTTGGGCCGTAGAACTGCTGAAAGGGGCCGTTGTAGACAAGTGGCATTCGGCCGACCGTTTGGCCCGGATCGTCGGCCAAACCAAGAAGAGGCTGCGACTTGAGCTGATACATTCCTACCACGATTGGGATATCCCGTGGCAGCACGAAGATGTGCTATTTCAGGCAGCAGCTAACGCGACAACTGCTGGGCTGACGCAGCAAGCCTTTGATAAGTTCAAAGAGGGCATCACGGAAGTGCGACCGGGCAGCAATGGACTCACTGCTGCTGTGACAGCCGATCCCGACATCGTCATTCGACAGGAACTAGTTTTATACGGTGGTACGTGTCTTTCTGGCGGCCCATGTCGACGGGACATTGAACAAGCGTTGCAAGCGTTGCAAGAGTATTCTCGACACACTGACATGATTGTGTAGGGCATAATCAGATTGTTTGTTCAGCAGCCGTCTTGAGAGCAGTCATGAGGTGCTTTGACGAGTATTGATGAGTATCAACGCATGGATTCTCCGTAGCTGTTAGATTCTAAACAGATCATCGGATCCACGAGACAGCCAAGTTGATTCAGTCGGTGCCGTTGTGTAGCAAAACGGCAACGCCGTTCAGTGCAATGCCAATTTCCGGGTTGAACGGATCTTGCGAGAAGCTTGAAAGGATCCTTGAGATTCGTGGCCACCTTGATGCATTGCTAATTTGTGACCAAGTTGTTTCAATGGTGGCCCAAAAGAGGGAAAAAGACTGGCACCGACACCTGCGGTCAATAACCCCGCAGGCACGCAGCCCACCAACCGTCAGCGCCCCACCACCAGACCGTCGGCATGATGCCGCCCCCACCGTCACACTTTCACCGCCGCCGACGGCAAAAGACCAGGGCTCAGCTAGCTTGTTTGTCTAGCTCATGTCCTTCAAGCAACAGCAAGCATCTCTTGCCACCCTGCCATATGCAATTTTGTGCTCTCCGTTCCTCGTAACCATGCTGCCAACCGAGGAATCCAGGCCGGTCGAGCCCATCGTCGACAAGGGCAAGGCCAAGCAAGTTGACGACGCCGAATCCGGATCAGACGTCGATGAGCCTCCAGCCGCAGAGGGCACGCCTGGTGCAGCCACCTCGGGCAAGCGCAAGAAATCGAAGCGAAAGAAGGTCAAGCAGCTCCTCTCGACCAATACAGAGCAAGAAAAGCACGATGAAAAGGTCAAAAAGGCAATCGAGGGCCTCTCCCCCGAGCAGATGAAGGAGCTGGCGTCGCTCAACCCGGGCCTCATGCAGGAGATTGCCACACAATCCGGGACCTCTGATCCCTCTGCGGACCAAGTCGCCGCGATGCTCAGGGGCATGAAGCTGTCGGATATCATGACGGGACTGGCGGCGAGCGGCAAGAACGTCAAGGACATGGGCGCCTACAAGTTCTGGCAGACGCAGCCGGTGCCCAAGTTTGGCGAGGAGGGCAAGACATTTGAAGAGGGGCCTCTGAGGATCCAGACCGTCGAGGAGGTGGACAGGGAGCCGCAGCCTCTGGTTGCGGGCTTTGACTGGGTGACTGTCGATTTGTCCGACGACGGCGAGATGAAGGAGGTGTACGAGCTGTTGAACGGGCACTATGTGGAGGACGACGAGGCCATGTTCCGCTTCAACTATATTCCCGAAGTGCTCAGATGGTAAGAAAGGTCCCCCTCGCCGGTCGACGTGCACGTCCTTTTTTTTTTTTGAGAAGTTGCAAAAAAAAGCTAAATTATTTCGTCTTCCCTGTTGTCGTCTCTGACAGGGCAATGATGGCACCCGGTTGGCAGCGCAAGTACCATATCGGGGTACGGGCTAGTCACTCCCGCAAGCTCGTGGCCTTTATTTCGGCCATCCCCGTCGAGATTCGCGTGCGCAACAAGACCTTTACCACGTCCGAGGTCAACTTCCTGTGCGTGCACAAGAAGCTGCGCGGCAAGCGCCTCGCGCCCGTGCTGATCAAGGAGGTGACGCGCGTCAGCAATCTCGACGGCGTGTGGCAAGGCCTGTACACGGCGGGCGTCGTGCTGCCCCGGCCTGTGAGCACATGCCGGTACTACCACCGCGCCCTCAACTGGCCGAAGCTGCACGAGTGCGGCTTCAGCCCGTTGCCGGCGGGCAGCAAGCCGCAGTATCAGATCCGCAAATATGCCCTGCCGGAGAGCACGGCAACCAAGGGCCTGCGGCCGATGCAAACAAAGGACGTGGATGCCGTGGTGTCCCTGTTGGCGCGTTATCTGGCGAGGTTCGACATGGCGCCCGAGTTTACGGCCGAAGAGGCCGAGCACTGGTTCATCCCGAAGAAGGGTGCCAAGCAGGTCATCTGGTCTTTTGTCGTCGAGGTAATCAACAACCCCCCTGCCACCCCTATTCTCTTGTTTTCAGATCGACACGCCCTCCTCCTTCTTTTACCCTCCGTGCCTGCTAACCTTTTCGCCATCCAACGCCACCCCCCCCCCCCCCCTCGGACAGGACGGTGACAAAAACATAACCGACTTCTTTTCCTTCTTCTGCGTCGAGTCCTCCGTCATCAAGAACAACGACGTCCTCCGCGTCGCCTACCTCTTCTACTACGCCACGGAAGCGGGCCTCGGGCCGACGCCCGACAAGCCAGCTCTCAAGAAGCGCCTCAATGGGCTCATCAACGACGCTCTCATCCTGGCCAAGAGGGCGAAGCTCGACGTGTTTAATGCCTTGTCGCTGATGGACAATGCGCTCTTCCTGGAGGAGCAAAAGTTTGGCGGCGGCGACGGCCAGCTGCACTACTACCTGTTTAATTACAGGGCGAGTCCGATTGCGGGGGGTGTGAATGGGAGGAATCAGCTGGACGAGGAGCACCTGAGTGGTGTTGGGCTGGTGATGCCGTGATGCCGTGATGCCGCGGGGGGTTGGGTTTCCATGTGCAGCACCCGGTTGAGCGGAGGAGCAGTGGGGAAAAGATGACGGTGACGGCATAGACGCATATGAGACATGGTTTCCCCGTCGCGACCGCGTAGGTGGTGAAGACGCGGTGGCCCCGCGGGATAACACCCATTGTATGTAGGTACATGAACATGTACAGATGCCGCATGCACGCCCCCCCTTCTTCCCTTGCATCATCAACCCGAAAGAAAGGACGCCATGGCGACAATCACAACTCGGCCCACGTCCGCAACCTCTCCTCCAGAAGCTGATTAAGCCAGGCGCTCCTCTCAAAGATGGGCGCATGTCCCATGTCTTGGACAATCAAGCCCACGCCCGGCTCCAGCGCAGCAATGAGCCTCTCCCCATTCTCCACAGCAATCATGTTGTCCCTCCGGCCGTGCAAGACGAAAATGCGCTCACGGCCGACCTCGTCCGCCATGCGCGCCAGCTCCCCCGGCGTCTTGCTGTGGCCGGCCGCCGCGAGCAGCTGGCAGAAGAAGCCCGTCCTGCTCGCCGGCGCAGCCGTCGACCCGACGCCCCCCGCCCCGTGCCTGGCCAGCAGGGTCTGGGCCTGAAACCGCTGGTAATTCGAGGCAAAGCGGCCGTATTCCCCGTCCTCGGTCCCCGCGGGCCCGCACCTGGGCGTGGTGCCCCTCGACGGCAGGACAAGCGCATCCTCGGCGGCGAGAAACTCGGGCACGAAGATGGCGGATGCCGTGTCCCGTATGGACTGCTCCTCGGATTTCGGCCGGAAGAGCTTGACGCGCTCCCACGCCGACTGCGCGACGTTGAGGTCGCCCCGGCCGCGGACCTGCGCAGACGTGCAGAGGAGGGAGAGGGAGCGGATGCGCCGCGGCGCAAGACACGCGAGCTCCTGCGCGATCATGCCCCCGAGGGAGATGCCCACGAGGTTGACGCCGCGCTCGTCCGTCCACCCGACGTGGTCGAGCAGCTCGAGGGCGTCGCGGGCCATCTCGCGGGTTGTGTAGCGCGCGAGGGGCGCGTCGCTGAGGCCCGCCCCGCGGTTGTCGAGCACCAGGACAGTGTGCCTCTCGCCGTGCGTGTGTCCGAAGTGCAGCGTCTGGTTCTGCCACGCCGTCAGGCTGCCGCCGAGGCCCATGACGAGGAGCATCCTGATGGGGCCCGAGCCGTGCATCTCCCAGTGGATGTGGATGGGGCCGCCCCGGCCCTTGGCCACGGCCGCCTTGCCGCTTGAGTGCGGCTCGAGGGCCCAGAGGGCGGAGCCGAAGGCTGGGTGCTGCATCGTCTCCTCGCAGGAGGGGAATGTGTACGGTCTGGTGGTGGAGGGGAAGGAGAAGAGGTGAGAAGAAGGAAAGAAAAAAAAAAAAAAAAAAAAAAAAAAAAAGGGAACGGGCATATAACTTTTGGTGTTCTGCAGGGGCAATCTCGCATCTTGAGAAATGGCAAACGGGCTTGGAGGGGGGGACGGGAGATGTGAGGTGGTGGGAAAGCACATACAGTTCTGGCATTGTGGCACTTTTGCGCTGCTTCGCCGGACTATGAACCCGGACTCGTCGGCTGCTTCGCTAGACTCTGAACGAGGGCGCCACGGTCAAGGACGGGACAGCTGAGTGACGAGGTCGAGGCGTGAAGCAAAAGAGTGATGGGGAGTGAGAGGATAGGGAGGGACGAACCAGGACGGGCGTGCTCTGGTCAAGTAGGCAGGAAAAGGTACGACGACATGGCACCGGACTGTTGTCACTCTCCGAGCCGTTGACAGTGTCAGGTGGCCCGGTAATGGGTGACGGGCGACTCGTACACAAGGTACCTGATGTACCATTATTACCAGAGTAATGGCCAAGGTAAATCCAGCCAGCTGGTTGTGTTTTCTGGGGCGAGGCTGACGCCGCTGGCCAGCAGCGTCACATGTCACATGCCCTCAATGGCACCTGCAGCTGCATGCAAGGCAGCAGACGCTTGAATATTCCCGACCTGGGTCCGGTCCTTTCCCAGTACCAGGCTGTACAGTACATACTAGGTAAGTACTTCCTACATTAGGTACCTAGGTACTTACTTACGCACTGCATGTTGCATCCACTTTTTCATCTCATAATCATACATGGACCACGTGCCTCGCCTTTTTGATGCCTGTTCCCTCTCCCTCTCATGCTGGGCCAATCGAGTCAACCCAGCCTGTTTGCAGCAATACCAGATACAACGACCAGTCCTTCTTCGCTCTCGCTCTTGCAACATGACCCCAATATCCCAGCTGCATCTCGCAACTACAGCCAAAAAATTTCCCCTTCCAACCGCATCTTCCGCAAACCCAGCCAAGGCAAGCGCTCATCGCTCACCAGCCAGTCGTCGTCCCTGCACTTCCCCGAGCGCCTCTTTGCCGCTGAAAAGCGCAATCGCACCGACGAGGCCCATCGCAGGCAGCGTCTGGAACAGGTTCCACGAGCTGTAGTATAGAAAGAAGACGCCCTCCATGGCGACCATGGATCCGAAGAACAGCGCGTGAGAGAGCGGCGCGTTGCTCATGGCCTTTTTGGCGTGACAGACGTTGCCGCCAAGTGCGATCCACTAGCGTCGTCATGCCGTTAGCGCTGTTCAAATAATTGCTCAAAAAAAAGAAAAAGTAAAGGAAAGAAGAGAATACTAAAAGTAGAAAAAAAAAAAAAGTAAAGAAAAAGTAAAGAAAAAGTAAAGAAAAGAGTAGAAAAAAAAAGAAAAGGTAAATTAGGAAAGAAATGTTAGACAAGAGTCAAACTTCATCCGACTTACCCCCACAAAGAGAGCCGGCACCGTAGCCAGCACACCCACCGCAAAAACAAGCGACACAATCTTGGGAGGATTCTTCGGATCAGCCCGGAAAACATGGTGAATCTCGGCCAGTTTGCCGTATCGCAGCGGCGCCGCGGGGCCAGGCGCAGCGTGACGGGGGTCCGTCTTGATTTCAATGTCAAACACTGGCGTGACGGACCCCTTTGACGAGCCCGTAGAGCCAATAACGAGGCTGGCTTCGAGAGGGGATTGCGAGGTGAGTAGCTCGACGGGGAGATCCTTGTGAGACTATTGCCATTTCAGGCAGGTTAGCTAGAGCTCGCTGCCGGTTTTCCTGCCTTTGAAGCAGACACACACAAGAAAAAAGATGAGAAGAAGAAGAAGAAGAAAACAAAGACAACGACACATGGGAAATAAAGAAGGAAACAAGGAAGAAAGGGGAGAAGCGGGAAAAAAGGATGAAATAAAAAGAGCACCAGAGTCCCATAACATATAACATACCACCTGCACAACACCCTTCCCAGAATCCTTCACCGTCAGCGCAAACGGCGCCTCCAGCCCCGACGCCGCCTCCCTGACCACAAGAAAGGCCTGGTGCGGCCGCTTCGCCGCCGGCCCCTCCTTCGTCGTCAACGACACCCTCAGCGTCTCCAGGTGGCCCAGCGGAAGCGTCTTCCTTGCTCGGTTCTCGGGGGTGAATCTGCAGGGGACAAGACGAACGCCCGTTAGAAGAACCGTTGCAATCCGGTCACTATGGCTCTCTGCGTCGCATCATCACATCGCCCTCGCATGACGTTCATCGCATCCGTCCTTGTTCAGAGAGGGGGGTTCTCACTTCTCGACAACAGCCTTGTCTGCGCCCTTGCCCACGGACACGGAGCCATCGGAAAAGGTCCACGTCGAGACGGCCTGGGCTGCCCCGGCGAGGGCAAACACCGTCGACGCAAGGGAGAGGCGCATTTTGCCGTGATGGTTGTTTTTCTGTCGTCGAGGCTCCGCGTACGTTGCGCCGTGATGGTTGTTTTTCTGTCGTCGAGGCTCCGCGTACGTTGCGCCGTGATGGCTGTCTTCTGTCGTCGAGGCTTCGTGTGCGTTGCTCGCGTTGCTTACGTGCAAGAGGACAGCTAGCTACCAACCCATAGCTGTCCGTCGGAACGGACACGTGGTTGCGTGTGGTGGACACACGGACGATTGGCCGGGAGTCGGGACCGTCCCACCGACCACAGTGAGAATTGCGAGCGCGAACTGTCCACGAGCCCATGCATGCAGTGTACCTAGGTAGGTAACAACAATAACTGAGGAGCCATTCTTTTTTTTTTTTTTTTAAAAAAAAAAAAAAAAACCGCTCAATGACCTACTGTAGACGACCACCACGGCATTCTTATCGGCTCCAAGAGGCAGTGTCCCTGCCTGCGGCGAGCTGCATCCTGGTCTTGGAAAAGAATTCGGACACGAAGAAGAGATCAATTCGTCTCCAAAGCCTCTGCGTCTGTCTATATACCCAATGTTGCTATATGCTGGGAACACGCGGATGTCCAAGTTTCAAACACTCCAGCGTCCTCTCGCCATTTCCTCCATCAAATCTACAGGGGCACCCACCCACCATGCCACCACAACGCCATACAATAGTCACACACATGCACGCATGCATCCGTAAACAACACAGGCCCCCATTCGAGGACCAACACTTCCCTACACCCGTCACATAATAAGAAGAAGAAGAAGAAGAAGAAGAAGAAGAAGAAGAAGAAGAAGAAGAAGAAGAAACCCTGCCTACAACTCCATCCTCTTCTCATGCACCGACTCGCCAGAGGAAACCTCCCTCTTGGGCAAATACCCCCCCAGATCAAGCCACTCGGCCGCAAACGCCGTCACGATCCTCGCCCAATCCCTCACGGTCGGCATGTCCAGGTGCTCCCCGTCATCCGTAATCTTATGCCACACGTCCGGAAAGGGCGACGGGATAACATGGAGAATCTCCACGCCCCGCAGCATAAACGGGATGTGATCATCCTCGATGCCCCCGTGATAGAACTGCCCGGCCTCCTTCTTGGAATCAAACAAGAAGGGCTTCCGCGGCCTCGTCTCCAGAAGCTTCAGATCCCGCATGCGCTTCTCCAGCGCCGCCATGTTCTGATACGTCCAGTGCGTGGGCAGGAAGAACGACGGCACGCTCGGCTCGCCCGATCCCAGCAGGTCGAGCAGCACGAAGAGACTGATTGAGTCGAGGGGCGTGCGGTGGAGGGAGGTTGCCGCGTGGAACTGCGACTCCCACGTCTCGGCAAGAGATCTAGCAAGGGGTTGGGGTTAGTCTCGGGCTTTTCTTGTCCTGCACATAGATGGAGCTTCTCCGACAGGCAGTCATGGTGCATTCTCCAACATGCCTCGCTCCGTACAACGAATCGGTCTTGGACCACCGCGCAAAGGCCTCCTCCCCATCCAGAAACAAAATCTGCACGCCCTGCTTCTCTTCCAGCCCGTCATCGTCCTGTCCCTCTGCCTCCCACTTGGCCGTCAGGGCCTCGTCGATGCTCCTCGCCACGTGCATGAGCATCGCGCAGGGAGCAGCAGAATCTATGGCGCCGACAAACCCGTCGATGGTCGCCAGGCTGTCAAAGTGTGCCACGAGAGTCAATCGCGCCACATCACCGGGGCGCGAGCCCGGCGGGTCGCGCCGGAAGATGAGATTCGAGAAGGGGACTTGGTCGTCGCCGCTCAGCGGTGTCCTCTGCGTCGAGTTCTGCCATGTCAGTCCCCAGCTCGGCAGAGTAGACTGGAAGAAGTCGACCAAGTGCCGTTGCACATTCTCGTTCCCCGGCGTCCCCGGCACGCGGGGCACCAGGATGGGAGCCAAGAGCTTGCCCTTGTGGATGTCGAAGTCGTCGCCGGGGGAAGGGATGTTGCGGAGATGGTCGTCAGAGAGTGTGGTGATGGCCGAGGCGGGCGTTGTTGCGACGAGCAACGCGGCGAGAAGGCACTTGCCGCCCATCGCAAAAGAGGGCCGACTCATCGCAGGCGTTATTGCAACGAGCAACGCGGCGAGAAGGCACTTGCCGCCCATCGCAAAAGAGGGCCGACTCGTCGCAGGCGTAATTGCAACGAGCAACGCGACGAGAAGGCACTCGCAGCGCACCGTAAAAGGCGGCTAGGTTGATTCGTCGTCTGTCAAGGGTCCAAGGCTGCCGTCGTCGGCATGGCCAGCAATCGCACCGAGGGAGCACGGACACGAGGCAACCCGGCGCAGGCGAGTCGGGATGCAGGCAGACAACGGACCAGCAGCCCGGACTAGAAGAACCGCACGGCAATTGGGTTGCTGACGCCCAGTTGTTGGAAGCAGCTTGAGGTCGCAAGACGCAGGAGCCAGGAGCCAGGTTCTCGTTCTTCGTTGAAGAAGTCCATCCATGTCTATGACCTTGACCTCGACCTTGAAGTGTCACCAGGTGGGTGGCCTCGGCGCTCCCGAGCCAATCACACGCCGGGAGTCGCCCTGTGCACAACAACACAAAATTCTGCCGTGCGGGCACCAGCGTCGAATCACGACACGTAGGTGCCTTTGGCAGAGGAAGCTCGGGCCACCTCCCACCACAAGTTGGCTAGTTCCGTACCTGGCAGGTCCGGTCATGCGTCGTCATGCATCGTCATGCATACTTCATTCAGTACACATTCGGGTGCTAGGCACAACACCTACCAGATACTCCTCCTAGAACCTGTACCCAATCATGTTACCTGGGCGGGTCAGCATCGAAAGACTAGGTACAATACAAGACACTCGGGCCCTTGGGTCCTTGCTGTACTCCCTCAATCAATGCCCACTTATCCTTGCGCGTCGCAACCATGACCGCAAATCTATCGAACCAACCACCAAAAAGCGTTTGCAAGACCAACTACGCAATGGCTCCCATCCAGACCTCTATCAAAAAGCCTCCCTTGCCTCATGCAGTGGACAGACCACATCGCATCAATCAATCAAATCAATCCCAGGTATAAACCCAATCCCATGCTCCCGCCATACCACTGTCATCTCCTTTGCCGCTTTTTCTCTTCCTTCTTCTTTTCCGAGAAACAAGAGAGGAGGAGAAAAGAAAGAGGTCCTGTGTCCTTGTTCACGTCGACACCCATCACCTGACGTGCTCTGCTCCGTTCCGTCTTTGCTTAACCCGTTTCGACATCCCCATCGGGTGGTGGCACCCCCTCATCCATCCATTTGCGGAAATTCTTATTCTGTTCCTGGACTTCCTCGGGACTCATGTCCTTGGTCCACGATGGCTTGTGCACCATTTTCTCAACGAGCTTGCTCTCTCGGTGAGCACCAAGTGCTTTGGTGAGCTTGTCCCGGCGTTCTCGCTCCTCTTGGGTCTTGGGAGACTTGTCATAGATGAAGTACTCGGATGTCCCTGGCGCCCAGATCATCTTGGAACTCCTCAGGCAAATGCTCATCGTCAGATTCTCACTGTATGCCAGGGGCTTGGGAATCTCGTCCGAATCTGAGTCTGCGTCCCCAGATGGCAAATTGCGAGTGAGGACAATCTTTTGCAATCTGGATCGAGGGATGCCCTCGGTCGGTTCAACTCGGATAAACGAAGAAATGTAATACTGCCAACGCTCGCGGAGTTGCATCTCGTCCATGTAGAACGTCGTCTCGTCGCGTTGCAGCCAACGCACGGTAGCTTCGGATTTTTGAGGCAACTTTTTTTTTTTTTAAATATTTCAATAATGCATCAGTACAAAAGGATCCTGGGAGAGTAATATCAGGATGGGAATATCAGATTGCCCAAACTTACCCAGCAAATGACAAAAATGTCCCCGTCCTTGACGCACTTCTCGGCAAACTTCCTGGCCGAAATTTCCGTCTGATAGCTCGTCTCTTCCTTTTCCCGCCCAATGAGATACTGGTGGATCAAGTCCGGCGTCTTCTCCTTTGCGTCCGTGCTGCTGCAGGTCAATGCAAGCCGACAGAGTGATTTAAGGAGATCCTGGATGGTATACAGCTTCCAGCCGTTTTTTAGATAGTAGTGACGCAAGACATCTTGAAATCTGTTCTCGTCAATGTCGCCGGCAACATACTCCTCAACTAACTCAACAGTCTTTTGCCAGAACGTCTCGGGATCATCGTGGGGCTCGAAAAACGTCATGTGGTTCTCGGTGAAACCGATATCCCTGGCAGGCCTGGGCCTGTTGAGGCGTTCAATGGCCCCAGACACCATGTCTTTGCTCTCCTTGATATCGAGCAAACGTGCGTAGAGGGTTTGGAATATGTTGAAAAACACAAAGATGGTCTGGTTGCAGAAGAAGTTGTACCAGGGGCGAGCAAAGAAACCATCAGCCTTCAACTCGCCGCATTCATCAAGGAGAGCACCATCGGCTGCGTCAACAAATGGCTTGGGAATGGTCGGCATCCAGCGTTCATTGGAGATTTCAGGGACAGCCTCTTCGGGAGCATCGGCCATCTCTTCTTCGTTCGCCGAGGTAACGTCGGGTGTGGTTTCTTTGCTTCCCGAAGCTGCGCTGTCCTCCTTCTGGCTCCTAGGCTTGCTGCCGTTGCGTCCTGGATCTAGCACACCTCGGAGGAGGTCACCTTTCCGGCCATTGCGACGGCTGCGACCATTAGTCAGCTCCGCCGGGGTAGAATCCTCCAGTTCTTCTTCACCGGAGTCAGGCTGCATCTTGGGAAGCTTATCCTGATACACCTCCTCTGGAAGATCGAAAAATGCGGGTACAAACGTCTCCGAGAAGTCCAGAATTCGCTCCTTTTCCTGGGTGCTATGCTGACCATTGTGCAGACTGTACAGCATCATGAGGCGAAGCAGCTCAAGAACGACACTCTTGTCGCCAAAGTCCCATACCAGCTGGTGACGAGGTGCCTTGCCCTTGAGGACACGTTCGCGGCGCTGCTCCTCATGCTTGGTCTTGATGACATCAACAAGATGCTTTGCGGTGAGGTTCCTCTTATCATTGGACTTAACAAGGATGCCCATATGGTCGAGACTTTTGAGGTGCATGTTCTCCGTCTGTGCGTGCCACACCTTTTCCCACTCCCGTTGTGAAAAGCGCCATTCCTCGTCTTTCTGTTTCATCCGGGCCAAGAGGACGGGCACTACATCAAATGGATGACTGTACATGTCGTTTACCACATCGATGCCTCGTTCGCCGTATATCTTCTTGCAGATGCGTTTGAATATTGAAGTGCTCTGGCCGGCGAGAGCAGCGGGCATGTGGAAGGTCTCCCGTTCGGCAGAAGACATGGCGAGCATTTGCTGCGCAATGGGCTCTAGCAGCTGTATGCATTTCAAATTGGCTTCAATGTTGAAGTCGTAGTCATGGCGTTCTTCCTCGATCCTGTGAAGTCCTTCTTCAAACTGATTCTTGCGATGGGCGACAAAGCCTGAATCCTCGCTCGCCCATGTCGGATGTGATGCCCATTGGTCATTCAGGACTGAGTTGCACAGCTCATCGCGACCACTGCATGGCTTGAGACGTTCTCGCTTAGGTAACAATCTGTAGCTAGGACCGTAGCCACGGCAATTGCTCAGTGACAATTTCTCGATCGGAGGCGCCGGCTGATTCTCGATGACCACGTCCTGCGAGTCCATGCCCACAAACATCTTCCAAAAGGCCATTAGGTCCGGGCTAGCCCCAATGAACAGAGACCCCTTGTGAAACAGTGTGTCCCGATCAATAATATTCTGGCTGAACAGGTTGCACAATTTCAAAAACTCATTCATAGAAGACCGATTGCTGAGGAACTTCTTAACTCGCTCAAAAAAGGCGAGCTCTTCCTGATTGGTTGTCGCAGAAGAACGAGGAGGGTATGGCTCAGGCATCACGGGAGTAAGGGTGGGCTCGATAGCAGATGCATCACCCGCAGCCCTGGCATGACTGACCTTTGGCCGTTTTCCGTTATTGACGTTGCTTCCGTTGACATTACTTTGCGGTAATCTGCTTGCTGCATTGGCGTCCGGGACAGCATGTTCTGTGGCCAGGGGCTGTTTATCACCTCGTGGCCGCTTCTTGTTATCTTTGCTAGCACTGGGAGGAGGAGGAAAGCTTCCCAGGGGAGGCATCTTCTGGCCGCCCGGCTGCGGAGTCTGACTGGGGCCTGCGGGGGTACCTTCCTCGCCTCGGCCGGGAGTGGTCTTGGCTTGTCCGGCCGATTCAGGGAGGAATTGCTTGAAATCCTCCAGCAGGTCTGGGGCGGCGTTGAAGAGTGTCGTGACCTGGGCGTATACGTCCTGAATAGGCTTTTGTTCCCTCTGGTATGTTTGCAGGATTTCCAGAAATTGCTTATAAATCTCGGGCTTATCCTGGAACCGATTTTTGATCTTGTTGACATAGCTAATGGCATGGTTGAATTCAACGGGTCCCCGTCGCTCCAAATTCGCTTGGCTGCCAACACCAGCTGCTAATCCTCCCGCAGCAGACGCCGGGACTGGGGTCTGCCGAGCACCTGAAGGGTTCGCCACTCCTGATGGCCCCTGAATTGCGCTTCTTTGGGCGGAGTTGGCGGCGTCAAAGGCCGCGCTTTGAGCAGCAGCCTGGACAAACAGACTGGCACCATTCTGGACAGGGGTGCTGAAGTTTGCCTCGGGGCTTTCGATGCTATGCTGAGAGCGCTGCTGCGGGGGCCAGTGACCGCCCCGTTCGGGAAACAGAGGCTGCCCAAGGGGAGCCCCGTGTCCGTCTTGGCCACGGCCTGCGATGGACTGAATTGTGGTGCCCATTGGTGTCGTCACCCGAATCGTATTCGGGTCGTTCCCAGCGCCACACTCTATCCGATAACCAGGAGGCAGAAACGTGTTGAACCCTTGAATCAGATTGGGATGGCCCGCAAAGAGCTCAGAAACGCGGTTGATAACACCTGGTGTGTCAATCCTGGCACAATGTCAGAACACCGTGGGATACAAAATACAAAGGAATTACGGTAGTGAGACATACGCCTGGCTCTTGAAATCCTTCATGATATCCAAGAATCGGTTGTAAACATCAGGTTGGTCATGGAATTGAACCTTGACCTGATCCAAATATGTCAAAGCATCCTACAATGTCACGTTAGCGACAACCGTTGCAAGTACGGATGTATGTTTGAAGAGTTCAAGCAGTTTATACACATAGTTTCGATTCTTCTGCTAAACGACCAGAAGGAAGGCGAACAAAAGTATCTCTGGGTGGAGTTATAGGCTCCATTTGTAGTGAGAGTGACTCTGCCCAGCTTTCCAAGATCCGGCTTCGACTTGGAATGCGACAGCCTTGTTTCGCTTGAAACGGTGCAATGGAGATAAGTCTATATAACTGAAAATGTAGGAGAGGATGTAAAGAAATGATTGATGTTGGGTGCCAAAATTGTAAAGCCTGCCTGAGCGAAAGAAGTCATGTACAAGAAATTGCAGTCTGGAGGGGCATTTGACGGGACAGAAGGCCTGATACAGATTTGAAAAGCAAGAGTAAGAAGCAACTGATCTCAGAACGGGTGAACCCTTTCTCAGATGTTCCTTCCTACCAGCATCGCCCATCTTCATCCATACACCGCCACCTCTGCCCGCATCCCCTCCCGTCAATGACAGCAACAACAGCCTTTTTTTTTTTTTTTTTTTTTTTTTTTTTTTTTTCTTCTTTTTTTTTTGTTAGGAGATGATTGGCCTGCAAACTCACCGTCAAAATAGGTTGTTGGCTTTGTGTGATACCGCCCGGAATCTGATGCCCACCAGGAGTCACGCCAACGATGGCCGCAGCAGCGCCCTTGGCTCCCCTCTGCGCATCCTGCTGACTTTGCTGTTGGTGAGGGCCTCCATATCCGGGGCCTCCCGAGCTCGTCAGAGGCTGCGAATCAATCGGAGGCGCTTGAGAAAGGCTCATTGAACCATAAATTTGATGCTGCGATGCAGCGCCGCCCTGTTGTCCAACACCACCATGTTGCAGCGGTCCCCCAAAGTTGATGGATCCGGTCGAGGCGCCTAACGAAGCGGCCGACGGAGGGGGGTTACCACCATGATTAGCAAGTAGCCCGCCAGGGCTGTGTATGGCGCCAGGTATTCTTGATGCAACGGGTTGGTGAATAGGGATGGAGCCAGCGCTGCTTTGATGGGGAGCGCCAGGGCCAGGCTGCTGATACCTCTCAGCTTGTTCTCTCTCGCGGTCGCGTTCGCGGTCACGTTCTCGCTCTTGGTCACGTCGTATTTCGTCATGCTGCTGAATGGCGCGGTGTCGATCGTCCATTTCGCGGTCGCGGTCGCGGTCGTATGGCGCACCACTGGTGCGACCGTGGACACTCTGGTTATTCATACTTGTCTAGCTGCGACCTTGGCATTAGCACAATTCACAGTCCTTCTCGATCATGACCCAAAGGCGTTTCGCTCGCTTCGGCGTTATGCAAAAGACAAGGAGGAGCGAGGCAGGCCTACCTCGGGATTTTTGGGGCAGCCCTCCTCAAAGCACACGACGGCCTGGTAGATTGACAGAAGCGGGAAAAAGACGAACAGCTTCTCGAGACACCTGGTCAGGTGCGGCATCTACATGGATGCAAATATTCCAGGTATAAGAATGAGACAATACTCCAGAGTCGAAATAACAAACCGAAAACGGAAAGCAGAAAGCAGAAAGCAGAAAACGGACGCGCAGCTTGGCGTGTGGGTGTGTTGAGAAAGGGTACGGCAAAAACAGGTGGGCAGACAAGGCGAAGCCGCAGGCTTTTGGGGAAGCTCTCCTGGGCCACGAGGACACTCAGAATCAGAATGGCAGAGGGTGACGAGCTGTGACAGGGCCTGGAAAACCACACAGCGGGTCATTCCGCGTCACGTGTGTGATTAGATAGGGCAGTGGATACATTTGCCGAGGATACAAAGACGAGGCTGGCCAATCGTAAAAGACACTGCGCGAGCAAGTCCACCAAAAATAGGTCGTTGACAGTTGGCAAAAATGTCAGCCTTGCGATTCAGAGCAGCAGTGATGTAATGCTCAATTAGTGTAGACGCCCATGAAAGATTAAAGATCGCAAAGCTCAACGCAACCATACTATTCGGCACTTTGCAAGAAATACCTGATGCTTCCTGCATCATCTTCACTCACTGTGCTATTTTGGGAAACCAAAACTCCATACGCGAGTCACGTTATTGAGACTCGAGACTGCATGCATTCCCGTTACCCTTTCATGCAAGAAAAAGTTCTGACATCTACACAGCGATGATGAACCCCCTGCTGCCTACAAATATTTCAAAAAAGAAAAAAAAGGGAATAATGAAGAAAGACTGACGCCGAGAGGTTTTCTGTGATCAACCCCCCCCTCCTGTTCCCATTTCCTAGTTTTTTTTTAACCATTGTCATAATTTGTAGCCCTATGACGTGGGCGGATGTGGCTTTCGAATAATCTTGATCTTGGGTCGAGCACTGACCGGTGTGCCGCCGCTGGCGACAACTGTGCCACTCTTTGTTGTGTCGACGGAAACTCTTGGTGTTGAGTGCGGAGCTGGAGATGGGCTGCCTGGTAATGGCTTCCGCACCGAGTCTCCGGTTGGAAGAGGTTTCCTTGCTTTGGAAACGACGCTGTCCTTTGTGGCCCCGGAGAAAGGGCCCCGTGGCGCTCCTGATGGCAGAGCTGTTCTGGCGCCAGGAGCCGGTCCGGAAGGCACGCCAAGAATGACGGCCAGTCGCTTGGGGTTGCGCGTCTTCAGCGTGACGACCCGTCGCTTCTTCAAAGTGCTGCTTCTGTTGCCACTGGGTGTGTCTGTCTTGGGTCGCTTAGGCACGGGCGTAGGCTGCTCATTTTCCGGACGAGGGCGCTTCGAAACCGGGGCAGAGGGCGTGGCAAGGCCTGCAGTAGGACGCGGCTTGGCTGGTGTATCGTTCACTTGCGGTGTGGAGGCAGCAATAATGGTATCCGAGATATTCTTGACCAAGGGCAGTGGGCTCGGACGTTGCGATGTGCCCGAGGGCTTGGTGCTGATTTTAATAGACGAAATGCGCGGTACAACGGGCGTCGGCCGAGGGACAGCTGAGGGGAGTGGCGGCGGACCAACAAAGTCCTTTGGCTTTGTCTTGTAGTATGCCTTGAAACTGACAATGAGCCTGTCTGCCAACTTCTGAGCGGGCCGCTCTACCCGCCAAGCCTTCGGCAAAGGAAGTGTCAGCACCCAGCTGCCTGCCTCCTCGAACATCATGGCTGCAAGGTCAAGCAAGTTTTCCACCTCGTCTCGACCGAGGCTGGCGTGATCTAATGCCTTCCGCATGGCGGTGCTGTAGTGCCGTTCGTCCCCCGAGTACGTCTCGTCCATCTCCTTCCGTAAAGCCTTGAGAGCGGCATCGAGGTTTTCTTTTCGAGCAAACATTTCCTTGCGCGCCTCGATTTCCTGTGCACTGTCTTGCACCAAAAGGAGTGCATCTTCAGCCTCTTCTGCGACAGCTTCGTTCTTAACGACCTTTTTGTGCTCTCCGAAAGCGATTGCGGCCAAGCCACTGGCCATGGCCTGGATGAGGCGGTTGCGCACAAAAGGGGATCTGTCCGTCATGAGTGCATATAAGAAAAAAGTGAAAAATGCCGGATCCATCATCGCGCCCAGATCAATGAGAGCCTCAAAACACTTGATGCGAATCAAATCGCGAGTCCCATCAAGCAGGTACTGACCAAACTCGGAATAGTTTTTGGGAATGACCTCGGCTTGCATGAGCCGCTGCTTGGCGTCTAGCCCAGCTATGGTCCAGATATTTTGATACGAATGGGTCCATTCATCGCGTCGCAGTATGCGCTCAATCTGCTCCAAGGCCTCGTCGAGAAACTTGCGCTCTTCTTCATCTGGTGTTTTGTTTTGGCGAGCGAGCCAGTCATCCTGTTTGGAAGGAATGAGAGACGTCGCCAGTGCTTCCACCAATGTTGCGATATAGTGGTGATCAGAATATGGATTGTCCTCATTGTTGTTGAATAACAGTTGATCAAGAATGAAGCGGCGGGCTTCCATTGGACAACGGTATGTGTGGTCTCTCACTTGTGCGATTGCTCTAATGACAGCACACCTGACCTTGTACTGCTTCTTGTCGGTAAAGTCATTGGGGCAAGGTTGATTTGTCTGCTCATAGCAAAACATGACTCGAAACGCCTTCATCAGTTGCCTCAAGCCGAGAAGTGGTATGCCCTTAATATTGGCTTGGCGTGGCAATGCTTCCGCTGCCATGGTTCGGATGCCATGAAAGTACCGGCGATCAATCAGCGTTCGCACCAGGAATCCAGATGCGATGGGATGTAAAGGGCCTTGGCTGAGGTACAGCATAGCGTCTTGCTGGGCCACAACGTCCCTGTCTTGCTGTAGCTGGGATACATACATGTACGGCTCGAGGTTGCGTTTCATATCACAAGCCCATTCGAAGTCCGCGTCAACACGAATCCATTCATAAGACTCTTGGTCCATCTTTCTTTCGGTCTCGGGATCCCACTCTATGAGCTCCCACTCCCTCAGATCGTCCGGGCTTTGCAGAACGTCTCCGAGGCAGTATAGAAGAGCGTCGTCTGCATTTTCTGGCAATTCCATATTTGCTCCGACATTGTGCTTCTCCTTCAGCCGCCTAGTTCGCTTGAGTCGCTTGTATTTTGTGTTGTAGGGAATTTCGAACTTGGTCGACCTCGTGGCATCCTCGCGAATTTCCAGAATATGCTCATAGGGCGTACCATCGGCCTCGTGGATTCTTACCGTCATTGGTCCCGTGAAAAGGGGCTGCGTCTCGCCAACTCCGACGTCTGCTCGTCGCTCCTTGACTACTCGTAAGAAGTCGTTCTTTTCTAGGCCAGTGGTTTTCTTGGCCATTTGGTGCTGAATCTGACCAAGAGTCAACTCCACACAGAGTCTCTTCTTATTAAATTTTGCCTTGACATCAAACCTAGGACAGCCAGAATTGAACACCCACTCCTTCCAGAAGGTTTCGAGCTTATATCGTGATCCCTTTTCACAAACGGCCCGAAATTTCTCCGTATCCAGGATTGTTGATCGATCGCTGCTTTCGATTTGCGCCTTTGTCAGGAACTTTTGCAGAATTCTCGTGAGGCCGTGACCGCCAGAGGCTTTCATCATGCGCTTATCGAGTATGAAAAAAATGACGGCCACTTTTAATTCCATGAATTCCATTTCAAAGTCTCCCAGATGCAAGTTTGGGCCGAGATGGAACAGTGAAGGTCGGTCAACATCGGCCTGGACGAGCCTGTCTGACATGGTCTTGATGCGAAACCGGTGCTCATTATTGCCGCAGAGCTTCTTCATGAACAGATCGGTCAT
Source organism: Aciculosporium take MAFF-241224 (assembly GCA_000222935.2). Classification (NCBI taxonomy): domain Eukaryota; kingdom Fungi; phylum Ascomycota; class Sordariomycetes; order Hypocreales; family Clavicipitaceae; genus Aciculosporium; species Aciculosporium take. Next base: position 41,180 of record AFQZ01000149.1, on the reverse strand, counting down.
GTAATGCGCTATGCCAAGCACAAGCCACAGGTCGTTTCGAGTATTGGGTATCATGTTGATGCCGATCCACTGATATGTCAGGGTAAACACAATCTTTCTGGTCGTCTCGATTTCCGTGTCGATGACGTCCTCGGGGTATAATAAACGATTGCTTATAAATGCCAGTGAGTGCAGAGGCACGGTGTCTTCTACCACGTCGTCCAAAAAACAAGTCTTGAAGTTGCCAAAGGGATACTTGGCAAAAGTATATGTCAAGAAGTCGGCTGCCATGGTCAAAGCTGCTGCGGTGTTTCTCACCAAGTCGCCGCGATTGGGTAAACAGTAGGCATGCACTTTGAGGGCGCTCATGCCGAGCTTGACCTCGTCCTCCTCCGTCCGAAATTCAGACGATAAGTCAATGTGCTCAAAGGGGCCCACGGCAAACCCTAGCTTCTGAACAGAGGCCTTTTTCTCCGGCTCAAAGGTCATGATCTTCTTTCGATCGTTGAGCGGGTCAACCGACTCCTCCATGAGGAACCCGGAGCAGACGGCAGTCATTTCCCTCAACTTGTCTTCTTCTGCCAGCTTCATCGGAGGTTCTTGGTGTTGGCGCGATCTGTCGGCACCATTCATGGTAGTCTCTTTCTGCGTAGCCAGCGCTTGTTGGAGCGCATCCCCGAGCGTCCGGGGAAATTTGATGGATATTCTCCAGTCACACCGCGCGCCATGATCATCAACGCAAGGAAATATGCAAGAGGCCGTGCCAGGTTGTATGGAGTGGCGAGAATACATGTGCGTGAATCGATTGTCTAGCGCATCGACTCCGACGAAATGCAAGCCATCGCGAGGGTTCTTGTTTTTGAAAGGAATGGTTATCTTGAACTGTTTGTGGCCCTTTTCAGTCGTATCCAGACTTGACATGGATTTTCTGATAATCAGCCTTGGACGCTCCGCATCGCCTTTGCCTCCACGGAGGCTGATTCTCAATGACCCATAGACCGGCGTACAACCCTCGATCTCTCTATTCTCGGCGGGAACGTCCGTCTTTCGGTTGTGGAAGACATTTCGGGCTCGCAGGCGACGAATATCGTGGTGTTGGGCGCGCAGGTTCCGGCCCTCTGGCTGAACTAGTCTCTTGTACGGGTCGCTGTATTCGGCCACAGCTTTGCGCTTCTGTCCCTCGGCCACCTCGCCGTTCACCTCTTTCATTTCTGTCAAGATGACATTTTTGGTGTCAATTTCGCAATTAGCCGCATCGAGGCGAATATCTTCGATTTTGTCCGAGAATATCACAATGTACAGGTCAGTGGTGCCGCTGATCTGTCTCTCCCGGAAGTTTACGTCGAGGTTGACTTCTTGCTTGATGACGAAGAACTCCTGCACCGGGTCGTCCTGGACAGGAGGCAAGTCATCGCCATGCAGCAACGGGAGCCGTTCAGCATGGCCCGGGAACGACATGACGGCCCGCCAGTCCTTGTCGGCGCCGTACTTTTGTGCGCTCAGTCTTCAGATGCCTCGCCTAGGCGAGCGTCCTGGACTGACCCGTCACAGAGGCATTCGAGGGGTTTGGTTCGCAGACTGTTATTTTGCGCGCATGACAGAGAAAGTCGACCACCGAACGGGGCGTTATCGAAAACCGGTCGGGTTGGCGCGGTTCAGGGATCCAGTATATCAGTGATTTGCGGCAGGTAACTATGCTCTTCTGCAACAAAGGCTTCGCCAGCCACGATGACAGGCGAGTGTCGTGACGCAAAATTGATGCACAAACGAAGCAGTCGTCGTGACGTGGGCCGTGGCTGCGGAAAGTTTAGCTTGGTTCGCCAGCTAGCTTGGCTGCGCAGCGCACGGACCAGCAGAGTTTTGCAGACACCTGTTAAGTGGGAAAGAAGATCACGTGGAAAAATGGATTACGATACTTGATGAATTCACGGGTTGGTAGATAACTTAGCTTGACAACAACAACCAACCAATTGACCTCTATTGAACCTCAACTACTGAGTCCTATTTCACACCCGAGCCTTGTTACCGTGCAGAGAGTCGTCACCAGATCGGACCGCGTAGCGCGACCGACTTTTACGCTTTTGCATTCCAAGTCCGATTGGTCGTCACTCTCTTGCATCCATGCTAGATCCTTGTGGCCGCCCGACTCTATCGGCATCATAGAGGCGGTATCCCGCCGGGGGCCCTGCCGGGGGCCGACTCCTCGCCATGGTCTAGAAAATCCATATCAAGCACTCCTATATTCTCGAGTATCCCTCCGGGGGCCCTGCCGGGTGCCGACTCCTCGCCATGGTCTAGAAAATCCATATCAAGCACTCCTATATTCTCGAATATCCCTCCGGGGGCCCTGCCGGGGGCTGACAAGCTTCCTCCTTGCTATGTTCTAGAAAATCCATATTAAGCACTCCTATATTCTCGAATATCCCTCTGGGGGCCTTGCCGGGGGCTGACAAGCTTCCTCCTCGCCATGTTCTAGAAAATCCATATTAAGCACTCTTATATTCTCGAATATCCCTCCGGGGGCCCCGCCGGGGGCCGCCTGCGGCGAGCTGCCGCCTCCGGCGGACTCCCCCTTCTATGATACGGCCGTGTAAATAGTCCCGTCTTCTGGATATCCCTTTAGGGGCCCTGCCGGGGGCCGACTCCTCGCCATGTTCTAGAAAATCCATATCAAGCACTCCTATATTCTCGAATATCCCTCCGGGGGCCCTGCCGGGGGCCGCCAGCAGCCACGTAGACAAACGTCGGGGCTACAACGAACCCGCCGCCAGCAGCCACGTCAACGAAGGGACGTGAAACCAAGCTGCCTTCCTCCCGATTTCCCCGGCGCCGCCCAAAAACTCCAAGCCCCGAACCTGGACATCTCTCGCCACCAAAAGGCCCAACGCAACCCATCATTTACACGGTCAAATACACCAATAGCTTCCACAGCAGCCCCTCCTGTCTGATAAACATCTCATTCATAGCCGGCGCGCCAACCAGGCCTCGAGATCAGATCCCCCGACACAGCCCAGCAGCTCCTTGCATCGCCACGCCCAAGCCCTCCCGAGGATTATGTACAAGGGTGGCTTTCTGAATTCCGACCATCCATCTTCGCCCCTGCTCGGTCGGCAAGAAGCTCACCACGTCATTACACATCCTGGATATCTTGCCTCTCCCCGCCCATCCCCATCCCAGTCGGCAAAATCTTCCAAGCAACCATCCCATTCCGCTCCGTTCCTCGCCCTCCGTGAGTACCCTCCCGACTTCCCTCGGTCAAGGTCACGTGCTTCCGTTCGGCGGCATGGAATTCAAAAGTATGCTAAATTTAATAAAGAATTGATGTTCATCATGATGGACAACAAATCGCACCGCATGGGATTCAAAAGTATGCTAAATTTAATAAAGAATTGATGTTCATCATGATGGACAACAAATCGCACCGCATGGGATTCAAAAGTATGCTAAATTTAATAAAGAGTTGATGTTCATCATGATGGACAACAAATCGCACCCATCACGTACGTTCAACTCTACATGTCATGACTTGACATCATCATACCCGCGTTTCATCACCTCGCGGCTTTATTTCGAAAGCCATCATTTATTCATGAATATACCCAGGGTCTTCCCCCCTACGCCCCCAGGCCCCATGCTCATGGATGCCATACCACACCACACCACCCACCACCTCGATGCTCGTACCGAATCATCATCCATCAAGATGTCTATCCCGCCTAGAATACATCTTCCACTCATCCCCTCGAGTTTATACAGCGGCTGCCCAATCAACCATAACCACGGTGCACTTCAAACACGCACAAGTATATGACCTCAGTACGAGTCCTGCCCAACGCCCACAAACACTCAATTGCTAGTACATAACCTAATCTACCACCTCGCCTATATGTAAATGCCTCTTCAACAACAACAACAACAACACGCGTGTATGGGTATCCTCGGTACCTAGGATTTCAAGCTCTTTCCCCCCCTCCCCCCTAAGCTCATCTTCCGCTTCAATCAAAACCAAAGCTCCCCTCAGGACCATCATCTGTCGACTGGACGTCCTTCCTCGCGCCAATTGCACAGGCCACCAGACCAGACCCAAAAAAAAAAAATTAAATGCTACAAGTCCTTCATCACGTTTCTGTCATGGAACCGTGATACCACAACGCCATGCCCAAAGACAACCTAGTCACATATACACACAACCGTGGCTCCCCGTACCCCCAACTCCCGTATACACGAAGGCATGCATCATGAAAGAAAAACATCACTGTAAAAGTACACCGCCACGGCACACACGTTCACGGCCGACTATGCCGCTTATCTCGTCGCTTCTTTCGCGCCCGCAACCTGAGGCGTTCCTCGTCGCGAAACGCCTCGGGCAGAGCAAAGTCCGCCTCGTGCATGTCCGGGACGGGATGCCCCCAGGCGAGCATCTTTCGACCCGTACGTCGCGTACGATTCAAGGCACTATCCCGCTCGTACTTTTTACTAAAAAACGACGTGAACTCCCTCGGCGCATCACCGGATCTGAGGACCCCTGGTCCATGAAGCGCTCTCGTTTTCTTGGGATTTACCGCCGCGAGATACGATCTTGCCAAGGCTTCCTGATGCAGTTGCTTGGCAGGAGTGGCATCGCTCGTGTCGCTTTGTGATGTCACCACCTCTGCTGAGTCTTCAATCACCTCCATGCTGGCCTCATCCGTTTCACTCGTCGTCTGCGAGCACGTCTCTTGTGCGAGATCCTCATACTCCGAGTCTCCTATCTCGCTCCTCGGTCGCCTTCTCTGCTCGTGCTGCTGCTCTTGTTCTTGTTCCAACGCTGCTTGGTGTTCAGCCTGTGTGGCCTTCTCCTTCTCGAGCTTGCGACGCTTTTCTTCCAGGTTCCAAAGCCGAAACTTTTCCAGAATGCCTTGGCAGCCTTTGATGAAGTGCATCCGAGCTGGCTCAAACGACCTCTTTTTTGTTTCCGTAACACCACTTACTCCCATTATCCGCAACCAATCATGACCTTGAAGCCCCTCGAGCAATCGCGCAATCTGGTCCTTTTCATGCTGAGCTCGACCCTTTTCCGTATTCCGTATCGATTTCTCGAGTCTCTCCGCCCGTCTGTGTGACGGTTCGAACAAACTGTCCGGGAGAGGATCGTCCAGACTCTGGCTATTTTGCTGGGTTTCGAGGAATTTAAAGTCGATTCTTTGCGAATCACACACATCCATAAACAGCGAGTCCCCGTATCCTCGAACCGGAGTATCTAGACTCGAGCGAGTCTGTTGCTGGACTCGAGCGCCCACCAGCTGTATGTCAGGAGTCGTACGCCACACACTCGAGTCCAACACCACAATCGGGGTGTCGTGGTTCAGCAGATCTAGACATGACGTCAGCATCGGCAACACCTCCGTCCCGCTCAATCCAACAAAGTCACGAGCAGTAAAACGTAGGGGGGGGGGATAGGGGACTTACGCTTCTCCTTGGGATCATTCCCAATAACCTCATCATAATCTGGAAAATACGCACCCAATTCACTCTTGAATCGAGTCGCCTCATGCGAGCGAAGTTTTCGACCCGGCTCACGAACAGCCGCAGGCTTCGGTTGCAGCCGGTCCAGCTCAGCTCTCAGGCCATTGATGACCTTGCTTTGTCGTTTTGTGGAAACGGGTTCCTCATCCGCAGGTTTTCCCCCGCCAGGATGAGCATGATGGGGTGCTGCCGCCGGCGCGATAGGAGGCGGTCTGTGTGGTGAAGAGATGGTGCTCCTTGTTGGTGCAGTCTTGTTCGGGGTCGTGTTCGACAACGAGAGGGCAGGGGCAGGCACGACGGGAGTCGGTCGCGGTACCAGCGGAAATTGGACGTTTGCACAAACGCCTTGCATCGGAGACTGCTGTTGCAGCGTAAGAATCTCGACGGCTATTCTCGTCTTCTTGGGCTTCAAAGCGCCGGTATTGCGGTCGGCCGACTCGAGAGTTCGCTTCTGTCGGCCCTTGGCGCGGGCTTCGTTGGAGGCGTACAGCTCAACGGCGGGGGGTTTGGCCGCTCGCGTGAGGTGGTGTTGTTGATTGTGGCCATGGAGATTGAGGTGGTGATGGGCGAGATGGGTTTGGTGAAGGCCCTCAGTTCGCCGGTTGGAGCGCGTGACGGAGGCCATTGGCGATGCTGGCGAGGTCTGGCATTGTCTGTCGCTGCCCGCGGGGCAGTCGAGTCTCGCAATCAAGACGACGGGTTTTTTGTCAAGTCTTGTAATCAAGATGACATTGGTTTTTTGTCAAGTCTCGTAATCAAGATGACATCGGTTTTTTGTCAAGTCTCGTAATCAAGATGACATTGGTTTTTTGTCAAGTCTCGCAATCAAGATGACATCGGTTTTTTGTCAAGTCTTGCAATCAAGACGACGGGTTTTTTGTCAAGTCTTGCAATCAAGACGACGGGTTTTTTGTCAAGTCTTGCAATCAAGATGACAGGTTTTTTGTCGAGTCTCACAGTCAAGACAACGGGTTTTGTCAAGTCTCGCAATCAAGACAACGGTTTTTTTTTTTTTTTTTTTTTTTTCCCTTTTGATGGTGTTTTTCGTTGGCCGCACGGGGTCGATGAGAAGAAAGATGACGCCTCCGTTTTTCGTCTTGGGCGTACGACGAGGCGCTGTAGTGAGGCGGCCGGGCACCTGCCGGAGGCCCTACCACATTGAACCCAGCAGGCCAGATTGACAATTGAATGTTTTTTTCTGGGCCCGTTCAGGCTCAGTTTGGCGACCACGCTTGGGCGCTCAGTGGCTGCGAGCGGAAGGAGCCCCGGCGCCAGATAGCCCAGCCTCCCCTCTCACGCCTGAAACATGTACGCTCTGGAGTCGTACCTGTGTCGTAAACCTGGTTGTAATCGATCATCCGGGATGGATGCCATGCACGTGCTGTCCAGGATAGGAGAGTCAAGCCTGGTGCTGGCGGGCAACGTTTTGGCACGCCGCATCCGTTCCATCAAAGTCTGCAGCAGGTCCGTCTCTGGGACACTACCCTACATCTTCCTGGCTTCGAATCGGGTCCGTAGAATTCAGACATGACCACGACACGAAAGGCCGGATTCAGTGGCAAAAAGTCCACCAGCCTTGGAGATAAATGGGTACCCTGTAGCCAAGCAATCCAAAGACAACACATATCAAGATCGCACCGCAAAACAAAAGGGGGGTATTGTGCAAAATGACAAAAACCAGCCAACCACAGCCAGACCAAGACCAACAGACTCAAGCAGCAACAGCCTTCCCCCTCATAGGCAGACTCTGAATTTTCTTCACCTCTTTCTCTCCCGTTCCCATCTCAGCCTTCCTCTTCTCCTCCTCCTCCTCCCTCTCCCTCTCCAGGACAAGGCTCTCCTTGGCCGCGCTCTCGCTCTCATCTCTCCCCCGCCCGTCCCTCTTCTTCACCTCCTCAGGCGCGAGCCCCTTATCCTTGCCTCGGACCAGCTTGCCCATCAACTCCCTGCCCTTCCTCCTCGTCTTCAGATATGTCTCGAGCCCCACGAGGATGGTGTAGCTCTTGGACATGCTCACGTGCGACATGTCCACGCCCTCCTGCTTGAGGTTCTTGACGAACGCCCGAAAGTTGCTCGCGGGAGGCCTGTAGTGCCCGCTGAGGGGCGACAGGGAGGTGAGCCGCCCGTTCTTGATCTTGATGAGGCCGGCTGCGGAAATGCGGCTGCCTTGGAGAAAGGACGAATGTTGGAAAGCACCCGAGTCCTTGATGCCGACGTAGAGTCTGAAGGAGGTGTCCGCGACGAAGATCCAAGTGTTTTTCCTGACGGACCTGCGCAGGAGTTGGTTAAAGATGGTGGATGCCGAAATGTGCGTCACCTTCCGCATGCCGTTTGATTCGTCGAAGCTCGGATCGGCGTATTTGGCTGCTCTGTCGGCCTCGCGCTTCGACTCAATAGACGAGTCCGAATGGGAAGAATGGCTGTCGCCGTCGACGGGGTGCACGTGTTGCGCTGCCTCACCGGGGCTGAAGGAGGGTGTTGGGTCGTCGAGTGGCACAACACCATGTACACTGTCCCTGAAGTGCTCTGTTGTGTCGATGCGGGCGCCGTTCTTGACCCAGCAGAGGCGTCCTTGGTCGTCGACACGAACGAGATAGTGCTGTCGCTCTTCGCGAGAGAGGTATCGCACCTGTTCTCTGGCGAGCCTGTCCCGGGGGCAGGTGTCCAGTTCTAGAGTCTTGCCCTCGCCGTAGTCGAGCCAGTAGAAGTAGTTTTCCGTGCTGTCTGATTTTTTCCACTCTTCGTGGTACATGCGCAGATTACTCCCATATCGATGTTTCGCGTCCACCATTTCCAAAAAGTACTGCAGGCCCATGGTGAGCGCGGCCCGGCGTCGCTCAGCCTTGGCCTTTTCCTTGCGCTCCTTCATCGCGAGTCTGGCCTCTGGGGAGGATGCATCATCCGTTTCCGAATCGGAATCGGAATCCGAGTCGGAATCATCGTGTCCGGCGCGACGAGCTACCAGGCTCGCCCTTTTCCATTTCTGCCGCGCCGTGACAGGTCGGTAGTCGACGGCATCTTCCAAGCCGAGCACCTCGCCGTTGCCGGCGGCAGCAGAAGCGCGCGGTTTCGTGCTCTGGCGGAACTGCGCTTCCCGAACGGCCGTCACCCATCGCGCGCTCGCATTCAAGCCGAACCCCTGGAGCTCCCGCCGGGCGCGGTAGCCCCGAAACGTCTTCTGGATGACATGGGCGGCCTGGGCCCGCTCCCTGACCTGGGTCTGCTGGTTCGCGGCTGGGGTTCCGGATGCATGTGCGGACGTGGTTGCAGCCTGTGACGTGGTTGACGTGGACCTCTGTCGCCAGTGCTCCCTGGCTCGGCGCCGAGCATCCACCTCCTTCTCTTCCTGGACCTGCGCAATGTGCCGGAACTGATCCTTGGACGGCAACACCAGGGAATCCATGTATTCTTTGGTTTTGGGGACGCATGTGCTGCTGATGGAAATGGCGCTGTCGGTTGACGGCATTTTCGCATGGGCCATGGCATCTAGTTATGCGGGCGTCTTTGTCCAATCCCAATCCGACAGGCATCCGATCGAACTAGCGGACGAAAAAGTACCTAAAGTACCTAGGTAAGTACTTGGTAGCGGACATTAGTAGGGGTCAACCTAGGTACCTTGGCAGCGGAACTAGCGGACGAAAAAGTAGGTAAGTACTTGGGTATACTTGGTACCGGACATTAGTAGGGGTCAACTACCAAGGTACCTACGTACTTCCCAAGGTAAGTAGGTAGCTGAATGAGCATTTGTCGTCGTGAGGTTCATCACCGCAGTCGCTGCGGAAAGAAAAAAGAGGAGTAAAAAGCGCAAAAAATAGAAAGAAAAACAGAAACGGGAGAGACAGAAAGAGTCAGCGCCGTGACCTTGGCAGTACGAAGAAACGGATGCGCTTCTGTATGTAGGGAGAATCTGCGCCAAGACGAGTCGGGCATGATGGACATCGGACGTGGGCTTCCAGTGCCTGCCTCGACAGCCGGCCACATCAATCATCGCCGCCCGCCCAGCGAGGCAGAGTCGATGCCCTGCCACGATGATGCCCTGCCACGATGCCCTGCCACGATGCCGCTCGGATCTCTCCTCAGCGCTTATTACGCACCCGACCGACACCTGCAATTTTACCTCGCCATCATGGCCATGGCCGCGCCAGCTTTTCGGATATCGTCCGGTCCGTTGTTGCTGATGCAGGAGCCCCACACTGCCCATCCATATCCTTGTTTGGATGGATGGATGGATGGATGAGGTAGGTTGATTAGTATTGACCAATTGACCATATGTTGAGGATACAGGCATATAACTTATAAGGCAAATTGACAGCACATCCCTTTTGCAGGCATACAAGGCAAATTGCACAGCAGCACACCCAAAGGGATGTGCATCCCCTTTTGACCCGTATGGTCAATTGGTCAATACGGTGAATACCATACAGGTCAAAGGGGGGATGCACATCCCTATGGGTGTGCTGTGCAATTTGCCTTACAAGTTATATGCCTGTATCCTCAACAATCAGCACCGTCGGGCGACCCCCCCGTCGCCCGAAGCCTGACCGCTTGCATTTCCTTTCGAGGCTGAGCGAGCCGCATGGGAATGCATCTGATTATGTACGCCCGTCGGGCCTCTGAACGCAGCCGCTGATGGTAGGGGGATGAAATGAGAGACAAAACCTCTCGCACACATTTCCGTACCGAACGCTGGCTGTTCGCTGACATCCATGAATCGGAATGGCTCAGGTTTCGCCACGGTTTTGTTTCTGCAACGTCGGCGTCTGAAGTGCAGCTGGTTTTCCAAGTCAATCGTCGCTCGCGCGAGGCAACCCCGTCACTGCCCGCATCACGCTACAATGCACAAGCCTTGTATGTTTTCTCCGCGGCCGTCTACAATACATTGCGTATCACGCGTGCCATGAATTTACTACGTCATCTCCTTGGTGATGGAAATGCGTGACATGTTCCATTCACGGCCAGCGCTCAAAGTCTCTCGTCTCGCTGATAGCCCGTGCGACCCCGATTGGGCCCGGGACAGAAATGAAAAAAAAAAGAAAAAAAGAAAAAAAAGAAAAAAAAGAAAAAAAAAGAAAAAAAAGAAAAAAAAGAAAAACGAAAAACGAAAAAGAAAAAGAAAAAAGGTCCGCCAAACAGAAAAAGAGCCAAAATATGTACCGCAAAAAGTAGTCGAGCCAGCGAAAATAAAATACAGCACGTCACGAATCTTGACAAGAAACCCAAATGTCTTGATACAATGACACGAAGAAAAGGAGAAAAAAAGAGTTCGCTCAGAATGTCCAAGAAAAGTCATCCGCCACGCAAGTCGTACCTCGCCATCATGAGAAAAGGAATTCTTTTAGAATCGGAGATGCTGAAAATTCGGGATTTAACAGAATACAGCTATGCCACGTCGTGTCAGCGTCTCCCCTAGCAAACACGGTCTTCCTCGGCGGCCTGGAGTCCATGTCGCGTAAACTTACTTGAGAAAGTATTGGAGCCCCGCCCTTCTCTTCTCGAGAAAGTCTGGCCGAAACTTGGAAATGAGACTCTTGGGTGGTAACAACGGCACGGCCGCCTCGAAATTGGGAAACGTCTTGACCAACTTGCCGCGGAAGTCGTCAAACTCGGAGTATCGCTTGCGAATATTCATGTAGCTTCTCTGCCGTGACACACCATGAGCATGTTGTCTTCTCTTTCTGGCACCAAAGAATCCAACGTTTGAATAAAACCATCAAGGCTCACGGCAAAAAAACGTACACCCAGTGTCTCGACTCGAACATTCCAGACCACAAACGCGCCAATGCTGGTCGCCCCGCCATTGACAACTGTGTAATCGACAATCTCGACGCTTTTTGCCCAACACGCATTGTTCCGGTCGTCGTGCTCGTTGGTGTCGTTGTCCTGCAGAGTGATGGCACCGGCGGGGAGTATCGAGTCGGCGGAGCGGTTTCGCTGCTGGCTCAGGGTCGTCATCCAGTACGGCGGGGAGTTGACGGAGATGGAGTTGGTGGCCTCGGCGGACGGGACCGTGAGGTTCTCGTCGCGCGGCCGACTATCGTGGCTCGCTGTGTTCTGGAGCGTCAGAGCACTTGGTTCTGGCTGTGTCACATCGTTCGCGGGCGCTGCCCCGAGGTCGCGGGACAATCGGCTCTTGGCTATTGCCGACGAGGCCATTCGGCCATGTGCGCTGCGGCGGATCGAGGCTGAATCGCGTGCCAGTAGGGGCCGCGTCTGCTCCCAAGGCGGCGAAGCGCCTATGAATGCTGCTGGTTGGTTTCAGATCAGGACTGAGGGAATCTGCGCAGTGTTTCCGGGTCGTGTGGCGCCTGGGGTGATGTATTCGGCTCCGCGATTAAAAATTTTTTTTTTTTTCCCAAAAACCAAGCAACAAAAATAGAGTAATTGTGTTGACCTGTGCAAAAAGACTCGAGACGCCGTGCGTGGCAAATAGACGTGCGTCGTAACCCGTTATGCTGCTGTCCAAAGTTTATTTCCGAGTGAACAACGATGCTGGTGTGGGGTTGATGCAACATCAATGGACTTGGCTCGCTCGCCTATCTTGGTATCTGGTGGGGTCAGCTTGACGCCGTCATGGAGATGAATTGCTAGCATGTCGCGGCTGGCATAAATAGTTGAACACGTGTGCATTTATTTCGTATTGCAGCTTATCAGTCTTTTTTCGACTACTGTGAGTTGCTAGCAGAAGCTCATGATGCGAATATTGGCACATTGAGATGAAAAATCCCGGGACTAGTTGAGTACGGAAGAGAAGTTTCTTTATTTTGACGTCTTTGGTACACTGGAACTCGCAGCATGTGGGATCACCCACGCAGCCATGAGCATCAGTCTCATGCTGACAGTCTCCACTGCCAGGAATATGTTTGAGAAGACGGATCTGTCCCGGTTGGCATGCCTGCCGTCCTAGAGGTACTGTAGGTAGGAAGCGCGGTCAAACCCTGGGATCGTGGTGCAACATCCCTGATGCATCCATGATGCGATTGTACATGGGAAACGGGCAACGACGCGGAGAATTATGACTCGGCGGTCCGCTCTGGATGGGACTGCATCGAGAGAGTTTTCTATTCTCCCCCAATGATAGGCACCTACGGGGTAGCATGGACACGGCCACTACCGATGATGATGTACACATGTCCTGAGATAGGCCAAAACCATCCCTCTGTCATAAAAAGAAATGATGACAGATAACCGTGACAGTCTGCGTCTACCGTACAAAGACTATCCCGACGGACCACTCTGATACTCGTGTTGCCACATCATGTCTGTCTTATACCAGTGACCCGTGCATCCCGCGAGGGGTATTCCTCTGTCAAGGGCACGGGAATTTCTCAATACGACAGTCGTCGGATCGTCCTGGTCTCTAGGTAGTCCCCGCTGTTCATGGCTGTTCATGGCTGTTCATGGCTGTTCATGGCTGTGCTTGACGTCGGGTGCCTCTGCGTCCACAACGTGAGTACATATATGCGTGCAAGTGATGCACAGAATACGACGATGCATTTTCCTCCGAAAAAACCAAGCCGCAGATGGAGTGTGGTATCTGCCACGGGCTTGGCCCCCAGCCGGCCTGAAGAGGCCTGACGCCTCCGCAGAAAAAAAGGATCCCCGTCCTGGTCAGCCGTTTCTCATCCGTTTTTTTTTTTTTTTTTGAATCATGTACTCATCGTGTCTCTAGATGCATCTGATACTGATCCTGCTCTTGGTCGTCTCCGTTTCGGGGGGAATGATGTACGCGGATGATGAGAAGCAAACACAAGCTGATGAAGGGGCCGGGTTAGATGCCAGGTTGGGCCGACGTCAATATTGTGAGAAAAACTGGCCGAGGGGTCAGGGCGTGTTCTGGCATCTGCGTGGTGTCTCAAGACTCAAACTGTCTTACTGTCTACGCCAGCCAACCAACCAGCAACGTCGGAACCAGAGGTGGATGCCATGGATGTACATACATAATATAATGTATGGACTGCACCTCAGCTGTCGGAATCATATCGTCTTGGCCCCGTCGGTTGATGATGGCTGGCTGGGGCTTGACTGTTAGCCGGAGCGAAAGAGTGAGCAACCTTGAATGCAAAACACAGAAAAACCGGCTCGGCTTGCGAGATCCAAAGCTGTGCGTGTGTGCGATATGTACGTATGGACATGGTTACTGTTGACCCAATTGCTCAGCCCCTGCCCATGGCATGGCTTGGTCCGTGGCACTTGATCTTCGAGGCTTGCATAATCATATTCACTGCCAGGGTGGCTCACGTCCCGTATTGTAGCCCAAGGACCTGCTCTCTTTTAATCTGCTGCCCTCCTTCTTTTTCTCAGCTACCAAATCCATTCGTTCATATCCCCTCTGACAAGGTCATCTTTTTCCGTCACACGGACCGTTGGTTGCGTCTTGTTGAGTTGATATTTTGTCGTCTTTCCATGTCACTCGCTATCGGTGCTTTTGAATCTCCTTCACTTGCATACTCGTCTCGACTAGTCTATCAATTGTGAGCCCACTCGTGAACCCGAGCATCACGACAATCAGACTACCAAGATTTGTGTTTTCCACAACGTCGACCTGGCATTTACTAACAGTAGTGCACTCATAGTCTTTCGCTAGATTCGCTCTTCTTCTTTTTTTTCCCACGACATATTTTGGAACGTTTGTCTTTGATCGGCTCAAGCTATATCACAATGCCTTCGCTTCGAGTCTTCGTTTTGTCTGTAGCCGCGTCCCTTTCCGCCGTTGCCAACGCAGATTACACCATCGTGCCGTCCAGCGTACCGATCAGCACCAGAAGTACGACCGATACAGTCTGAATCAACCTGGTGAGAATTTGTGCTAATAAGAAGATGCTAGGAAGCTGGTGTGCACAGGAGATGAGCACATGCCCGCTCATTTGCCAACAAATGGAGCCCCGGACGACCCTGATTAATACCTGTGATGCCGTATGCGAGCTCCTATGGCCGTTCTCCGCCAACATGTATGTATGTATGCATTGACATTCTGACCGCCTTTTTGTAGGACCACCTTACCTTTGGCTGCCTCTGTGGCAACAACATGCAGCCCAACGTATCGGAATACTCTCTGAGCCTGCCCTACTTTGTCTGCCAAGAGTGGGTTCTGCAGTGTCAAAAAAAGTGCGATACGAATTTCTGCAAGTCGGATTGCGTGCAGAAACACCCCTGTGGTGCTCAGAATCCGCAAAAGGTCAACCAGACCTCGACGGCGGCGCCGACTGCAACGGCTACCGATGGCGCCAATACTATTTTCACAGATAGTCCCGGCCGTTCCAACGGCGGAGACGGAAAGAAAGGCGCTGCTTCGGCTCTCGAGGTTGGACGGACATATGGTCTGGCGGTTGTATTGACTGGCCTTCTTGTTGGGTTCGCGTCGTTGTAATGGAGGGATTACCGTTGGTGAGTCAATGGGCGTGGTGAAGCACCAGGTCGGTCTTGCTTTTTGCATTCCACCTTGTCTTGAGAGAGCGTTTTCAGGCTTTGCAAGGAGCGTTTGGTGTTTGTGTCTTTTTTTTTTTTTTTTTTTTTGTCACATGCATGACGTGACATGACTGTCAATGCCATTGGCAGATCTGCATTGGTCCACTCATTTTTGCGGCATTGGTTTTGGCGGAGAAAAGGACTGCTGCCACCTTGAAGCACGACGGAACATAAATCGTAATGGTCAAGAAGAATTTTTGGATGGAGGAATTTTTGGTGCATTGTGTTGGCGGCGACGTTGTACAAGTACAAAATGCGTTGCGCCAACGGCGGGTCATTGAATCCCGCAGTGAGCACAGCTGGAGCAGCGGCCCTGCACGTGGGGGTTCTCCATGTCTGCGGGACTTCAGTTGTGATTGTGTGGTCTGGTCTGGTCTTGGATGATGTTCATAACCCCCCTGCCGCCACGGCCGTGGCAGTCGAGATTCAACATGGTCGATACATGCTAGCCGGTGATCAACGCTAAACCATGACGTACCCGACCAGATGCGATGTAATGTGTAGGCGAGCACTCTAACCTCTTTAGAATTGGGGTTAGCGGCTAAAGAACCTGGTTGTTGAGCGATTCATCCGAAACAAGCCAGCAAGCACCGAGGCTACGGCGGCTGGCACACAACCCAAACCTCCCATCCTACACATCTCTTCCAACCATCGCGGGCTGTTTCTCTGTCTTGTTTGCGCTGGAGTCCGGACTGGAGGCCCTTGGACTTCTGCTTCCGGCTTCTACATACCCGACAGAGCCGTTTGTTTACCGGTGCGCAACGCACAAAACAAGCACTTGCCCCCCCCCCCCCGCCTCGGCCGCAGCACCGCCTCCACCGCCTCGAAACTACAACGCTGCAGTGTGCTGCTATTCTGCCAACTCAACACCTCTTTTACGACCAAGCGAGCTCGCGGCCACCTAGAGGCGATCCCAGCATGGTTCCCAACACCAGTACGTACGGTGTCCTTTGTGGCCTTTTTTTAGTCTCTCCGTCTTCCAATCCGGCTTTCGTTCCGGTCGATGCCGAACTGTCAACTCGTCACCATGCCGGCGCTGCGTTGAACTGCGTTTGGGCGGAACAAACGGCACTCGAGCTTCTGCCTACAACCTTTTTCACCCTGTGACTGAGCTTGCTGACCATGTGGACAATTCTAGAGAAGGCGGTCACTGAGTGCATCTCGGACGATGCGCTAATGCACCTCAGGTCGTACAAGTATTCGAGCGTCGATAAATCTCCCGTGTCGAAATACATCCTCGGTCCATGGGTATGTAGGATATGTTCCCATAATAGAAGACGGGCTCCTACTGGGTGACCAAATTGCAGCGTCTCCCTCGTTTCCTACTTTTCAAATGACCCGTCGCGAGCCGAAATCGTTGGATGAAGTGCGTCTGTAAGCTGATAGCGAGGTTCTTCGTAGTGGAACGCCTTTGTCAACGTTTTGCCGCTATGGCTCGCTCCAAACATGGTGACGCTGTTGGGTTTCTTCTTTATCCTAGCAAACATTGGCCTTCTAGTCATTTACATGCCCGACTTGGTCGGACCGGTATGTTTTTTCTTGCACCAACTCGCAGCTTTCAAGTCGTGCCTTTATGCTTACACGAGAAACCGTTTCTTCCAGGGACCAACATGGCTGTATTTTAGCTTCGCCTTTGGTCTGTTCATGTATCAGACCATGGATAACGTGGACGGGAAGCAGGCGAGGAGGACGGGCACATCCAGCGGCCTTGGCGAACTCTTCGACCACGGAATCGATTCCCTAAATTGTACCCTGGCCAGTTTACTCGAGACAGCAGCCATGGGCCTCGGCACGACCCACGCAGGCGTCTTCACCGCGCTGTGCCCCTGTCTTGCCATGTTCTTTTCCACCTGGGAGACGTATCACACGCACACGCTCTATCTCGGCATCATAAACGGACCTACTGAAGGGCTCCTCATTGCTTGCGGCATCATGGTGGCGTCGGGTATCCGGGGACCTCACATCTGGACACTACCGCTTAACACAGCGCTGGGCGACCATTTACCTGGTCTGTCTGCTTGGCTGGGCGGGACAACATTCCGCGATATCTGGATCGGGCTTATTCTCTTGACGCTTCTTGTCGGCCACGTTCCCTTTTGCCTATACAACGTCGCATGTGCTCGCAGGAAACAAGGTCTGCCGATCCTGCCAGTCTTTGCCGAGTGGACGCCAATGGCTGTCTTCACCTTGGGCGTCGGCGCCTGGGTCTACTCGCCATACAGCACACTGATGAAAAACAACCACCTGATCTTGTTCTGCCTGACCATGTCCTTTGTCTTTGGCAGACTGACGACCAAGATCATCCTAGCACACCTGACGCGCCAGCCCTTCCCGTACTGGACCGTCATGCTTGCACCTCTCGTGGGGGGCGCATTCCTCGGAAATCTGCCCTGGTTTGGATTTCCCAAGGTCAGTGCCAACTTGGAGTTGTGTTATCTGTGGGCGTACTTCATCTTTGCCCTCGTTGTGTACTTTCGCTGGGCTTACGTCGTCATCACCGCCATATGCGACTTCTTGGGCATTAATGCCCTGACTATTCCCAAAGAGAAGCAGCTTGCCAACAAGCAGGCACTTGAAGCGACAAAAATCCAATGAGGTGCGTGGTCGCTTGCTTCCAGGGCACGGCGGGCAACCTGGAAGCCACAATGATGAGATGAAGCCGTGCGGGCGTCTGTTGAACCACACCTCCTCGTCGCACAATAAGCGAGCTCGCAGACGATCCAACGAACGAGCTCTGGTAGATGGACGTGCCGCTAGAAAGAGTAATACTCCAGCAGAGCAGCATCCAAGATGTGGTGGACCAGCGCATTCGACATCCTAAAAGTGTTTAATTCTCCTTCCTCCTTTCTTTCTCCTTCATCTTCCTCATCTTCCTCTTCTTCCTCTTTAGTTTCTTTCTTTCTTTCTTTCTTTCTTTTTTGAAATAAACGGTGTTCCGATGAGGCAGAATGGCGTCGGAGTCTTGCGGCCATTGGCGTCCTTTTTTTTTCTTTTTGGTTCCGATTTACGCATGGCTGGGATCCTACCCCTTTTTTCTGTGCATGGCTTCCGCATGGCACTCAACCGCTTGCTTTGAATGATGACGCGGGATAGTTCTCCCTTGAATACAAATACTGTGTGTACTACTTTCTACACTAGGTACCTACTGTCAAGGTCTGGTTCGTACGTGGTCCTGTGCCGTGCATGTACGATGGATGCGAGAAATACCCAGATGCCTGGGGATTTGCGGAGACGACCAGGACGTGGTCGGGGGGCGTAATGGGGGTATTGGGGGAGCTCGCGCACGGTCTGATTCGTAGATTATTCACGAGGATGCGTAGCGGGACATGGAGATTGGTGGTGCTTGCTGATGATTCGCCACGGCTGGCTGCAAATGTTGTGCGCTGAGCTTTACGGGCAAGCAAGGTTGTTGTGCGCGAATTAGGCCATGTGCTCCTTGTAATAAAGAAGTCTGGACGGGTTCTCACGACAGCCGCCTGTTGGGTGATTGTCTGCCCGCGAGGACATGGCTTTGCGGAATATGCGTGCAATGCAGGGGCCAACAGCATACGTGCTCTGGGCGTATCAACTGCCAAGGTGTAGATTTCAAGAATGCATGTTGGATTGAACTCTTCCCTATTCTCTTCCCTCCCTCTCATGCTTTTGATGTAGAGCCCTTGGCCCAACAGCGCTACGGCAATACAGGACAATCACTCGTTACTCGTTACAATCTGGCCAAACCATCCAGTCATTGCAGATTCTCAATCACGAGGGCGGACGCGCCGCCCCCGCCGTTGCAAATAGCAGCGCAGCCAATCTTGGCGCCCTTCTCCCCGAGGACAGACGTCAGGGTGGTGATGATGCGGGCGCCGGAGCAGCCGAGCGGGTGGCCGATGGCGACGGACCCGCCATAGACGTTGACGCGGTCGGGCTGCAGACCGAGGAGTTTGATGTTGGCGAGGGCGACGACGGAAAAGGCCTCGTTGATCTCGTAGTAGTCAATGTCGGCGGGGGCGAGCCCCGCGTGCTGGATGGCCTTGGGGATGGCCAGCGAGGGGGCAATGGTGAAGCGTTCGGGCTCGCGCTCGGCGTCGCCCCAGCCGAGGATCTTGGCGAGGGGCCTCAGGCCTAGCTGCTTGACTTTGGCCTCGGACATGAGGACGACGGCGGCGGCGCCGTCATTGATGGGCGCCGCGTTGGGCGCCGTGATGGACCCGTCGGGCTTGAAGGCCGGGCGCATGGCCTTGAGCTTGTCGGCGTTGAGGTTCCTGACTTCGTCGTCGCGGTCGACGGTGACGGGGGGCTTGCCCCGCCCGCCGCTGACCTCGACGGGGATCATCTCCTTGAAGAGGCCGGCCTCGGTCGCGGCCCGCGCCTTTTGGTACGACGCGATGGCGTACTCGTCTTGGGTCGCGCGCGAGAAATCGTGCTCTGTGGCGCAGAGCTCACCCTGCAGGCCCATGTGCTCCTTGTTGTAGGCGTCGGTGAGGCCGTCCTTGAGGACGCCGTCGACGAGGGTCTGGTCGCCGTACTTGGCGCCGGTGCGGAGGTTGGGCAGGTAGTGCGGCGTGTTGGACATGCTCTCGGTGCCGCCGGCGACGACGATGGATGAGGTGCCCAGCATGATGTTCTGGGCGCCGAGGATGATGGCCTTGAGGCCCGAGGCGCAGACCTTGTTCACCGTCGTGGCGATGGTGCTGTTGGGGAGGCCGGCGCCGATGGCGCACTGGCGGGCGGGGGCCTGGCCGAGACTGGATTTTCAGGGGTGGCGGTTGTTAGTACGGTCGAGGCGAATTTTTTCTTCTTCTTCTTCTTCTTTCCATCTTCTTGGAAAGTCTGGGTTGGACGACAGAGGTTAAAAGTAAGTATGCGGCGGAAGAGTAGCTTACCCAGCTGACAGGACATTGCCGAAAAAGACCTCGTCGACATGCTCGGGCTTGATGCCGGCGCGCTCAACAGCTCCTGAGGCGAGGGTTAGCACTTGGATCGCAAGACGCGGGCTGCGGTACAAACATACCTTTGATGGCGGTAGAGCCGAGCTGGGTCGCACTTAGGCTTGATAGCGAGCTATGTGCACCGTTGTGTTGGCAAAAAAATGAAAAGAGAGATGGAAAATAAAAAAAGGCTTGTTGGTGACCGCTTGAGCCACTCCGACAGCTTCGGAGCACTTGTCGGCGAGGGGTCGTTGAGAGGTAGTTGAGGCTCACCCAAGGAACGAACCGACGGGGGTTCTGGCAACAGAGACGATGTAGACGGGTGGAAGGCCTGCCATTGTGAGCGGGCGGGATCTGGATAAGGATGCTTGATTTGAGAATCAAGGGACGGGTGTGATGGAAGATGGAAAGAAGGTGGCAGATGGTGGGAAAAGGAGAGAGAGGGAGGAGGTGTACTGGTCTTGATGGTGGGGGTTTGCGGGAAGCTGTGTTGACGTTGGTCCGGCAGCTAGGCACACGGGCGACAGGGGTTCTTTTCACACCGACCTGAACTTGTCAGGCCATTCTTTCCCGAGCAGGATGGATGGATCCTTTGGGTGGTGCTTCGTCGCCGGTTGCCCTTATTATTGGTGCGGTCGTTGCGTCTGGACTCCAGGTTAACGGTTGTCAGCCTGATCTGGTCGTGGACAAGGCTGTGCTCCTCCAGGTGCTGAACAACTGACGAGCCAACGCTTCACAATCCGTTGCAATCCAACGGAAAACCAAGTCGATGCCCACTGATGAGCAGAACTGCAGGGACAGGACATGGCATGCATGGCATGCATGTTGCGGATAAAGCTCCCATCCATCCATACTAAACCTGGTTAACCAACCACCTGTTTCTCATTCTTGTCGGGCTGCATCGACAGGTTCTGGTAGTGTTTAGTGGACCCACAAAGAACCCGCCGGTGGTACCTTGAAGCGCAAAAGAAAAGAAGTCCAGGGGCACGTGATGCTGCCTTTGCAGACCTCTTGGGTGCGGAAAAAAACGTCCCTGGCGCGCTTTTTCGCAAAGCAGGCGTGCGGCTTCCAGAGAATTGGAGGTCCCAGCTCGCCGGAAAGCCCTTCAATCGCCAAATACCTGGACTTTGCCGAACGGAAAGATGGATGATTTATACGACGAGTAAGCACTCTCGCGCTGCGCCTCCGTGTCGTCCAACTGCAAAAGGTCCGGGTAACTGACCAGCCATCTCACAGGTTCGGCAACTTCATCGGGGAGGAAGTCGAGTCCGAGGCAGCCTCCGAGGCCGGTGCCGGTGCCGGTGCCGGTGCCGATTCTGGTGACCATGTCTACGACAACGAGCCCTTGGATGCCGCAGGCGAAGAGCTGATGGAGGTCGATGGTGCGTAAATCCCTGGGCCGCACGAAACGCGCAAGCTAATTCCAACCAACGCGCCGCAGATGGACCTTCAAACGCCGTGATTCTCCATGAAGACAAACAATACTATCCGACTGCGCAGCAGACATACGGCCAAGAAGTAGAGACTCGGGTCGAAGAGGAGGATGCCCAGCCTCTTACCCAGCCCATCATTGCCCCCGTTGAGAAAAAAAAGTTCAATATCGAAGAGGCCGATCTGCCGCCCGTCTTCTTCCATCGCGGATTCATGACGGACTTGATGGGGTTTCCAGAGCAAACGCGCAATATCGCACTAGCTGGTCACCTGCACCATGGAAAGACGTCCTTTATGGACATGCTCGTCATGCAAACCCACGACATCGCAGAGAAGCTCGATAAGCGAAGCGGACGCAAGCGAGAGGAAAAGCTACGATATACAGATATCCACATCCTAGAACGCGAGCGGGGTATGTCGGTCAAGGCTTCCCCCATGAGCCTAGTTCTCCAGAGCGGCAAGGGAAAATCGCATCTGGTCAACGTCATTGACACCCCGGGCCACGTCAACTTTGTGGACGAGGTGGCTGCCGCATTCCGGTTAGTCGACGGCGTATGTCTGGTCGTCGATGTTGTCGAAGGCGTGCAGGTGAATACGGAGCAGATCATAAAGCACGCTGTGTTGGAGGATATCCCCATCACGCTCATAGTCAACAAGATGGACCGCCTGATCCTGGAATTGAAGCTGCCTCCGAAGGATGCGTACTTCAAGCTCAAGCACGTCATCGAGGAGGTCAACACTGTCATCACCAATACCGCACCCACAAAAGCAACCTCGAGGCGAATCAGTCCAGAAAAGGGAAATGTTCTCTTTTCCTGCACGAGCCTCGGCTGGTGCTTTACCCTCGCCTCGTTTGCAAAGATGTATACGGACATGTATGGCGACATCAACACGGAGGATTTCGCAAAACGACTATGGGGCGATGTCTACTTTAACCCAAAGAAGCGGACTTTTACGCGAAAGCCCATCGAGGAGCGCGCCACGCGGTCGTTTGTCCACTTCATCATGGAGCCAATCTACAAGCTATTCACGCACTCCATCAGCAGCGGCCCTGAAGACCTCAAGCCAGTCTTGGCGTCTTTGGGCATTCAACTGAAGCCAGCACAGTACAAGTCGGATGCCAAGACCATCCTTGAGCTTGTCTGCGAGCAGTTTTTCGGCCCGTCGACAGGCTTCGTCGACATGGTTGTCCAGCACGTCCCGACACCCAAGGATGGGGCCACGAGGCTCCTGGAGCGGCATTACACGGGCCCTCTCGACACAAAAGTTGCCGCTTCCATGAAGGCGTGCGACCAGGACGGCCCGCTGGTTATGCATGTCACCAAGCTCTTCAACACATCTGATGCCAAGAGCTTTTACGCCTTTGGACGTGTTCTGAGCGGCACAGCAAGACCAGACACGTCTGTGCGGGTGCTTGGAGAGGGCTACTCGCTGGATGACGAAGAGGACATGACCATGTCCACGATCGGCGGCACTTTTATTGCAGAGACACGGTATCACATTCCGACAGATGGTGTACCGGCGGGAAGCATGGTGCTCCTCAGCGGCGTAGACAACTCAATAGTGAAATCGGCCACCATTGTCGCCTCCAAGTTTGAGGACGAGGAGGATGCGTACATTTTCAAACCCATCACGCACTTTACGCAGTCGGTCTTCAAGGTTGCCGTTGAACCCATCAACCCGTCCGAGTTGCCCAAGATGCTGGACGGGTTGCGAAAAGTGCAAAAATCGTATCCCCTCATTGATACCAAGGTGGAAGAGTCGGGCGAGCACATCATCCTTGGCACGGGCGAGCTGTACATGGATTGCGTACTGCACGATCTGCGGAGGCTGTATGCCGACATGGACATCAAGGTGTCGGATCCGGTGACGCGCTTCTGCGAGACGGTCGTCGAGACGTCTGCGACAAAGTGCTACGCCATTACGCCGAACAAGAAGAACAAGATCACAATGGTTGCGGAGCAGTTGGAAAAGGGCATCTCGACGGATATTGAGACTGGGGCGGTCAAGATTCGCGACCCGGTCAGGAAGACGGCCAAGTTTTTCGAAGATAATCATGGGTGGGATAAGCTCGCGGCGCGGAGCATTTGGGCTTTTGGGCCCGACGACATGGGACCCAACATTTTGCAGGACGACACGTTGCCGTCAGAGGTAAGGGAGATGGCCAGTCGTCAATATATATATATATTTCCCCATGTCATTCTTGACGCACGAATTAACCATCTCTCGGGCAGGTTGACAAGAAACTTCTCAACTCGGTCAAGGAATCCATCCGACAGGGTTTCAGCTGGGCGACGAGGGAAGGGCCCCTCTGCGAAGAACGTATGTCTTGTCCCCCACACACCCTCACCCTGCACACATCGTCATCAACCATGAACCCTGCTGACCTCCCCAGCCATCCGCAACACCAAGTTCAAGATGACAGACGTCCTCTTGGCGGGAGAAGCCATCTTCCGGGGCGGCGGCCAAATCATCCCCACGTCTCGACGAGCATGCTATTCCTCCTTCTTGATGGCCTCCCCGCGCCTCATGGAGCCCGTCTACGCCGTGTCCGTGACGGGGCCGGAGGATTCCCACACAGAGGTGTACAATGTCCTCGCCCGGCGTCGCGGGCACGTCCTATCGGACGGCCCCGTCGCGGGCACGCCCCTCTACCGGGTCAACGGCTTGATCCCCGTCATTGACAGCTTTGGATTCGAGACGGATCTGAGGATCAAGACGCAGGGGAGTTCCATGGTGAGCCTCGTCTTTGACAACTGGAGCATCGTGCCTGGGGACCCGCTCGACCGCGACCAGATACTGCGTCCGCTGCAGCCGGCGTCGGCACAGGCCACGGCTAGGGACTTTGTTCTCAAGACGAGGAGGAGGAAGGGGCTAAGCGAGGATGTTAGCGTCAAGACGTTTTTGGAGCCCGAGTTTTATCAGAGCCTGACGGAGAGTGGGATGCTTGGCGATGTGTGAGTGTTTTTTCAATTTGAAACGCCGGCGCATTCATTTCAATGGGATGGCTGGTGGTTTTGCAGGATAGGAGGGGGAGAAGGGGAAGAGGGCGTTTTGCGGGGTCAAATGAACTGTATATCAAATGCATTTTTGGGCGGCGCAGATGTAGGGCGTGCGTGTCTGATTACTTTGCTTTTTCTTTTTCTCTCTTTTCCACGGTGATGGTTGTCAAACCTTGTCCTTGTTTCTTTTTGTCTTTCACCATCGGCGAGCGAGTGCTCTTCTGGCGTGGGCCACCAGACTGTTTGCGTGTCAAAACCACGTGTGGACATGTCGGGCCCCTTGGAGCACCAGGAAACGTACGTGAGATGATACCGTGGACATGTTCAGTCAAGACGGGTACAGCAGCGTGCCAGGTACTCGATCCTTGTGGCTGCCCGACTATATCGGCGTCATAGAGACAGGTATGTGTCCCGCCGGGGGCCCGGCCTACGGCGCTTGCTGCCAGTAGCACGTATGATGATGGATCATATGAACAAAGCTCATGGCTGCCCGAATTCACTGGTATCGTAGAGGCGGACCGACCCTCACCATGTCTGTAGATGGTCCCATCATCAACATCGTACCTTCCAAAACAGAACCTCGGGGTACTGAGCATCATAGTGCACCTGGTGTCGATGCAACGAAGCAACCCGGGCGCGCAAGCTGTAGCTCAGTCTCCAGTGCTAGGAGGTATGCAAATCAGCATAGTGTGCTCAGAGGTTGTCTCATGGGTCGAACACACGACGTGATTTGCTTCAAGGTCACAGTCCTGGGTGGGAGGGCGTCTCTGGGTCTCGGAAATGCTTCGTCATCGGGAGAGGTATTGCCGTGGAGGGAATCGTGGGGACTTTTTTTGATCGTCTGCTGGATGGTTGGACGGATATAGATGGAGTGACCTGTTTGCGGTCTCGTGGCTTGTTATGTTGTCATTGGGGTGACTGAGTTTCTGGGTTCTGCTTGCTTTGCCTGGAATGCATCAACCATCGTGACCGTTTCCAGGAGTACAACTAAAGCATGTGACTGTGCAGCACTATTGCCACAACAACCCCCAGGCGATACCGCGCTTCTTTCTTGCAGCCACCGTGGATGTTGCCCGTCAGAGGTCTGCTCGTGGCATGTCCGCCGCTCACGACACATGGTTTACAGGGGCAGATAGACAAACACCCCTTCTTGCCGTTTTGCATCTGCCCGGATTTGGCAGCGGGGCCGGGGTTTCTTTTCGTGGACGGCGGAACCCTGGTTACTGGCAAGTAGATGCCTACGTGGACGTGGTCCGGGAGAAGAATCAGGGTGTCGCTGGGTTTTTGTAAGCCTGCTCATCGGAGGAACCATCAGGGGCTACCCCGAAAGAGAGGCTGTGATGGCCATGGGTCGTGAGTCTTGTCCATGCCGGAAACTATACTCATTGAGCACGATATGAATACTTTTGGTCGTAAACGAACAAGGTCGTGGTGTACCGACATGTCCTATTCTCTCTCTCTCTCTCTATTTTACCTTGTTAGGCCTCTTTTTCTTCTCTCTCTCTCTTTTTATTTTCCTTTTCCCTTTCCTTTATTTAACTTTGGCCCCTTTTCTTTTCCTTTTACTCCATTCAATCCTATGTTATAAATGTTTGCTACCCTAGGTATTTTCTGCCACACTACCCAAGTAAACGAAATTTCAACCAAGATCGCTAATCTCACCCCCTCCATCAGCCCTCCCTGAAAATCCCATAGGCCCATGGCTTTTTTTTTTCTTTTTTTTTTTTCGCGACCGGCACAGCGCCACAATAAGATTCCTCTTCATACTCCATTTGCTCCCCTACAGAAACCCAGTCAACGCGTGGTCAAATTCCGGGGCATTGCAAATTTTGTCATTTTGTGCCCGCCCTTTTCGTGTTGGGCCATGAAAGTGGACTCAATAGGTTGAGGGCAAATGGTAGTTGTATTGTTGTTGTTATAGCTAAGCTAGTTGATTCTTTTCATCCCCAATTTCTATACCCATTTTTATCCACCTATCACGTGGTGTCAATTTCCCCCTCAACAGCCAGCAAGTCTGACGCCGTGTGGCGTCAATTGTCGCCCGGAGGGGGCACGTTGTTCGACGGCTTTTTCTTATTCTCTTCTCCAGGGTGCATCTTTGAATAGAGGAGAGGAGGGCGGGAACGGCTTGCCTGCTTTCTTACACAATTTCGATTCGGTCAGCGAGATGGGGCCAAGCACATGGCATCAGCCATTGACGAAAAGCTTGGGACGACGGGGTGCCCATCTGATGCAATGTCTTTTGTTGAATCGGACTTAGTTGTTAAATAAACGTGGACACCCTGATCTGTTGCGGAAGGATTTCGAAAAGCCAATCTGTGTCGGCGCCCATCTTTGTCTAAACCAGGAACGAGCGCGATGGAAAAGCCCGAGAGTGTAGCTTCGCCGAGGGCGTCCTCCTCGACGATACGTCTCACCAGGGAAGGGCACGAGGACAGAGAACGGCTTTTGCAGCCCGAGGCGATGGCGTCGGCGAGGGTGGCGAGCGATGGCGGCATGTGCTGCTCTGCAGGAGCATGCAGGGAGAAGGTGCGCCGTCTTTACTGGGCTGTTATTTGCCTGGTTCTGCTCTGTGAGGCTCTTCTCGCCGGTCTCGCCGTCGTCGTTCGACAGGAACGAGCGTTGGAGCCGGACCCGGTTGAATCACCGCCGTGGCTTCCTCCCGAGCGGGTGATGGAGACCGTCTTTCAGCCCGATGGGTTGTATGTGGGAAAGCAGAGTCCAGAGTCTGAAAAAGCATGGGCGGCCCTTATGCCAGGTACGTTATGGGGACGAAAAGAAGTTGATCCAGAATAGAAGCGTGTGACGAGGTTGGGGTTATTATTGTTTTTTGCTGACGAGATATTCGCAGAGGGAATGGGCATCGTCACTGTTCGGAACACGACCAGTCTCCCTGCTTTGCCTCGTCTTGACCGGTCTAGGACCGAGCAGAATGCCATGGTGTCGGTTTACCATCAGTTACATTGTCTGGTAAGCCGGAACCTGTCCACCAGATTCGAAACGCTGAGCTTTTTGGAGGCTCTAGTTTTCCAAGACCTTGGTTTCTTTTTCTCTCCTTCTTCCCCTCTTTCCCCTTTCCCTTTTCCGTTTTTCTTTCTTTCTTTCTTTCTTTCTTCTTTTTTTACTCAAAGTGCCATGTACAGTACCGTACAAGAACCGGGTACTTCAAGGCCGCCGCCGGCAACGCCTCGGATCTCGAACTAGGCCACCTCTCACACTGCTGGGACTATCTACGCCAGTCCATCATGTGCTCCGCCGACACAACGCTCGAGTGGCTGGGCTCGGCGCCGGACGAGGACGGAACAACAGGATGGGGGTATCAGCATAAATGCAGGGATTGGTCTGCCATTTTTAGCTGGGCGCGAGAAAACAGGCGCTTTGATTGAGGGATCTTGGCGTGGAAAAGGAAAAAGTGGCAAGCAAGAATAAGAGGACCCGAATCACTGATGGACGGATTTCGGGCGTCTGTGAGCCCCTATTTCCAAATCGTGGCTCGGGGGGGGGGGGCGTTTTAAGCTCTCATTACGGTTCTTACGTGTGCTGGCCATCCATCCATCCATCCAGGAGGAGGGCGGGTGTCAGTCTGTTTGGAACAAAAAAACCGTCGAAGCTTAGACTGAAGTTCAAGGAGTCAGCAGTCAGTCGAGGCCGAAGATGGGTAAGGTATACCGGCCGCGTTGGTGGTCCTTCCGTGTTCGCCACTTGCGTTGATGACTTTCCGTCTCGGGAACGGTGTGGTTCTTGTGCGGACGGTGCGGCAAGGACAAGATGTCCGAATGTTCTCGGACTTTGTGGTCCCGTGGTCGGATTGATGGCCGAGACAAGAGGACACTCGGGTGGAGCGGAGCGCATCAATATCAATGTACACATGTACATGCATTCACATGTACAAAGTATGTACGCACATTTCTACGTGTCACGTGTGGAAGCTAGTTGGAAATTTATTGTTCGCTATCTGAATAGCAGAGCCCATCCCCTCTTTATTGTCATTTGTCATTTTTTCCACACCCGTTTTGTGTTTGCGCCATGGCGTGTGCGACGTGCGGCGGAGGGAAGCAAACCGTGGGAACCGTCTCGCGTGGTGGCATGGATAGTCTATAGTCCTTTGTCTTTCCTTCTCTTCTTCTTCTTCGTCGTATCCGGGTTTGCATGCATGGCCAAGATGGTCCGTCACTGGCTGGGATCCACCGGTGTCAATTGATGGGGAGAATGAATGTTGATTCCATCAACGAGCTACGACCCGTTGGGTCAACTTATATACACCATGGTCATGTGACCGCAGACACCGGTCATGTGACAACCGGCCAGATTGACACTTAGGTCAGGCCACATACCTAAAGTTACATTCGATATGTAGGTACCTGCCTGCAGTACATACTACTACTACCTTCTGTTCCGTCTCAGTTCATCTCCATATCTTGATGCTGGTATGTAAAGACTTGCGAGGGGACGGGCAACTTCGCCTGGTACAGTGGAGATGAATCAGTTATTTCAAGGCCCCTCCCGTTGTACTTCCACCCCCTTGCCCAAATACCCGGCCCCAAGCTGGCCGCCGCCACGAGCTGGTACGAGTTCTACTACGATGTGATTGGCCGGGGCGTGTTTGTCTGGGAAATAAAGAGGATGCACGATCAACATGGTTCGTTTGTGTGCTGGAAGATGAGATACTTTGGCTTCTGTCAAGGCTCAGAAAGAACAAAAACCGCTAAAAAGAAAGCCCAGGCCCTATTGTTCGGGTAAACCGCACCAGGTACGCATTCTCGACGCGAGTTTCTACCATGTCATATACGCGCCAGCTTCCAAGAAGCGGGACAGGTACGCCGCCTCGGTCGCCTTACTCGGAGCGCCCACGGGCATCTTCGCGACGTGTCCGCACGAGCATCACCGTGTGCGACGCCGGGCCTTGAACTCGTCCTTTTCAAAACAGGCCATCTGCAAGATGGAGGCCTTCATCCAGCACAAGGTGGACCGGCTCTGCGACCGATTCGAGAAATTGGCCGGGGGCGGTGATGATGCCACGCTGCGGCTCGACGCCGACTTCTTTGCCTTCACAAACGACGTCATCACCGAGTACAGCTTCGGCGAGGGCTACGACTGTCTCGGCAAGGAAGACTTCGGTGAGGATTTCAGGGGAATTTTTACGGCGGCACTTCCCGTGGGTTATGCCTCTTGCGCGTGCCATTCCTCGCCGGCTTCTCGCCAGGTTGAGCAAGACTTTCACGGGCTTGTTAGCCTGAGGGGGCGTGGTGCGTAACCGGATAGACTTCACGATGGAGGCGAGACGGGGATGTAAAGACGTCAGAGGGACGTCTATCTTCTCTGCCCTGCTTGACAGTGACCTGCCTGCCGAGGAGAAGTCCTCACAGGGGCTGCTGGACGAGGGCAGGAGTTTGGTCGGGGCCGGCAGTGAGACGACGTCTTGGACCTTGACGTTGCTGATGTGATATGCTGTGCGGGATGCGGGTGTGCTCTGTCGTTTGAGAGAGGAGCTCGCGGATATGCCGCGCCGTTGTTCCGAGGGTTCGCTGTTGAAGTGGCTGGAGAAGAGGCCGTATTTAGTATGTTCCTCATCGTTTTTTTTTTATTAAGAAAGCAGAAAATAAAAATAAAAAATCGCAAGTAATATGTTTGCTGATCAAATTTCAAAACAGACTGCAGTCATCACCGAAGCACTGCGGCACAATCACGGGCACATCGGCTGTCACCCCGTATTGCAGCAGAGACGATCTTCTACAAGGAACACGTCATTCCATCCGGGCTAAGCAGTTAACCAGCTCTGCGAAGGCAAGCCGGGACCCCTTTTCTAAGCTTTGATACGACAACAGACCCCAATGAGCTCGACAATCTACCGGATGGACATGTGTGATTTTTTGTGAAGGGACTGAACCTCACCAATGATGACGTTTCGCCCGCAACTCGTATTCACAAGACCACAGACGCAGAACACAAACATTCCCCAAGCTCGGCCGCGGAAGGAGATCTGCAGACGGACGCATTGGTCAAAGAAGAAGTACTGTTGGCGAACAAGAGTGGTCGGAAAGCGGGAGGCAGGCAGTCTGTAAGGGAGCCAAACAAGGGGCGAAACCATCGTCTCTCGAATGTTACAAAGACAGTGTCATGGACGGCAACTTTGTTTGATAAGGGGCTGCGGCACATGTCCCGGCCCATTACGGGGACGTGACGTTTCAAACAGCTGAGCACAACACGAGTGTAGTTGAAAGGGCATTTTTCCACCTTCTGTTTTCTCTAAACTTCACCTTGTTTCTTTTTTTGTTGCGAACATACCCCCTTGTAAAACATGGACGCCGGGGACACGAGGAAACCTGCATCGTGTACAATACAATGCTGCCATGGCGGAGAACAGCAACGGTACCGTCATTTTGCGCCCTGGGGCTTGCTCCTCACGGGTCTCGTCCGCGACCCGCCCGTCATCTCGCTGTTCCCCTTGCTCCTCATCATGTGCCGAGCATTTGGGCTCGCGCCCGGCCTCATGACGCCACGGCATGCACATCGAGACGGGACTGGACCCGTATCCGCTCATGGCGGCGCGCGGCTTCGACACCACCGGCCTGGCGTGCATGTGCGCTGATCTGACGGGGCGGCGTGCCTCGACAGAATGGGCGCATGCCGTGTTCCCGATTCGCGACCAGACGCAAGTGTTGAGATCGTGCGTCGAGATGAGCGAGGGTTTTCTCGAGCCAGCAATGACCTTGTTGTACCTGTCCAGGGTGGGGCGGCATCTGCAAAAGGGGTGCGGGGCCTGTTGAGTGGAGAATGGGAATCACGTGGGAAATGGGTTTTAACACTAAAAAAAAATCCACGGGTTGGTAGACAATCTAGCTTAGCATCAACAACAACCAATAAAACAGCTATCAACCCCTCATCTATTGAGTACTACTTCAGGCCCATCTGACAGACCCCACTGCAGAAGTAGCTAAGAGTTGTTAGGAAAAGACAAAAGAAAAAGAAAAGAAAAAGAACGGGAAAAAGGTAGTACAGCGTAAACCATCAACACCAAAGACCTACTACGCCTCCCCAAATCACAAGCACCTGCCGCCACCCGCGGATCGCGAACCAGGCCATGCCGCTCGACACATCAACCTACTCCCTCGCCCTCCTCCGCATCGACGGACGTCGCTGGAACGAACTCCGCCGTCTGCACGCCCAGATCCGGACCCAAGATGCTGCCGACGGATCATCGTACTTTGAAATGGGCAACACAAAAGTCATGTGCGTCGTGACCGGTCCCGCAGAACCACAGCAGCAGCAGCAGGCGCAGGCGCAGCGCAGAGGCGGAGGAGCACAGGCATCCGGGCGAGACACAGCTTCCATCAATGTCAATGTCGTCATTGCTGGTTTCTCCAGTGTCGACCGCAAGAAGAGGGGCCGTAACGACAAGTGAGCATAACAGTAAAGACGCACTCTCTTTTGAATCAGATGGCATTGCTGACTCCATGGGCCCAATTAGACGGATACAAGAAATCGAAATCACAATCGCCAGAGCCCTCTTATCGACCGTCCACACACACCTCTTCCCGCACTCCTCCATCAACGTATCGCTCCATGTTTTGTCGCAAGACGGATCTCTTTTAGCGGCGCTCATCAACGCTGCGACCCTGGCTGTCATCGATGCGGGCATCCCCATGACGGATTACATTGCCGCGTGCACGGCTGGATCGACGTCTTCGTACGCGGCGGGCGACGACTCGGCCGATCCTCTGCTGGACCTGAACAACCAGGAAGAACAGGAGCTGCCGTTCTTGACAGTGGCCTCTCTCGGCGGTAGTGACAGGGTTGTGGCGTTGGTCTGCGAGAGCCGTGTCCAGGTTAGCCGCCTGGAGGGGATGTTGGTGGTTGGGTTGGATGGATGCAAGCAGGTCAGGAGCTTTCTCGACGAGACGATTAGAGAGAAGGGGGTCAAGATGCTTAGAGAGGGTGCTGTTCAGCGTAGTGACGCCATGGCCATGGACTTGGATGAATAGGGAAAGCAAAACAAGCACGTGCGAACGTGGAGCGAATTTTGCGGACTCTGGGACCATCACTCGAGTTGGCCACGCCCCCCACCCCCAAATTCCATTGGCAAAAGACTGGTGATGGCTGACTTCCGACATCATTTTGCTAGATCCCGCGGCCAAGTCATATTTATAACTCCTCATGCTTGACTTCCTCCTCCGTCGCCTCCTTGGGAATATTCACTTCCCGTGTCTCTGCCGAGTCCTCTGCGGCGGCTTCCTGTACGATGATCTCCGCAGGCAGCTTGCTCTTTGAACTCTCACCCATGCGAATTGCGTCAATCCATGCCTCCACGCTTTCAATGCTGAAATCGCCCTGATAATGTCTCCACCATGCGCGACGAGCATTGACGGCTACCAGCTCGATCTTGGCCGTAAGACCGAGCGACTTCTGGATGGCGTCAACGCCTTCAAGCTGAGTGGGGACTGCGAGGAAGGAAAAGAGCTGCCGATCTCCATGAACATACTTGGTGTTGAGCCTGGATAATGATGTAATGACCTTGTCGCCGTCTTCGGAGGCACTGTCGGCGGGAAGGAAGGCCAGGATACAGGTGCCGGCCTTGCGATGAAGGCACTTCTCGGTCAACATTTCTTTCGAAGACACGGCGCTGATGGCGATCAACTGTGGCGTAGAGGAAGAGGCTTCCGTCGTCTTCTCTCTGCTTGAGGCCTCGTCAGCCTCCTTGGGTTTGGCATCATCAGCCTTGGTGTCGGATTCTTTCTTTTTGTCCTTCTTTGGCTTGGACTTGGCTTTAGCCGCTGCCGGAGCGGGATCTGGGTTGGGCTGGGCAACTTGTTTCAAGAATTCCACCATGTCCTTCTTCTTCAGCTCTCCATCATATGTAATAGGTTCCTTGTCTCCAGCCGGAATAAGGACAAAGGTAGGGAATTTCTCAATTCCGAACTTTTCAACCGCCTTGGTGTCCTTGTCGCGAATCTGCCCAAAAGAGACCGAGTCCAAGAAATCGATGGCGAGGCTTCTCAACAGCGCACTCGTAGTTCCCTTTTCCGTAAACAGGATGGCCTTGGTCTTGTCGCCTGCCAGAAAGGCGTCCAGATCCTTGTCGGCGACCCGCGTGACATGGTTGTTGATCTTGCTCACCACGGCCTCAACTATGGCCGAGGCCGTACGAGCGCCTTGGTAATCCTCTATGACTGGTTTGCCGCCATCTTTCTTGCTGGGCCGCACGACCTTCAGAGTCGGGAAACCTTTCACGCCCATGGAGCCGCAGAACGCCTTGTTCGAGTCATCGTCACAGTCTACGGCGGCGACTTTGGCGAGGCCATCCAGTTTCTTGGCGGCCTTTTCGTACGCTGGCTTGAGGCTTTGGCAGTGGCCGCACCAGGGGGCGAAGAACTCGACGATCTGCCGTGAATATGAGATTACTGGTTTGAGAAGGCAATGGGGCGTAATGCCCCGTGTCAGGAAAGGTGAATATCACGACGTACCGAGGTGTGGTTTGATTGAGCAATAAGAGAGTTGTAGTTTTTGGCGTTGACCTGCAAAACGGGCGAATTCTTGGTGTACATGGCATTTGTGCCCACAGAGGCCAAGACGGCCGTCAGGGCGGCGGCGACAGTCGTAGGGTTGTGCATCGTGGAATTGATACCTCGGTTTTCGCCAGAGAGGGAGGCCTTTAAAAAGAGAAGAGAGGACGGCTAATTGATACTGGTTGTCACTCGGGGGTTTGACTGGAAGCGTGACCCTTCCTGGCAGCGCAAAGGCTGTTATTGTGATTCGTTATGTATTCGATGAGCAGAGAGGCAGACTTGGCCTGGTTGTATGCATTTGCGACGAACCGAATAGAACTTCCATAGACAAAAGGCCACGGTGTAGGTGGTGACTCCCCCACCTGCATGACCCATGGATGCATTTTTCCCCCGAAATGAGGCCCCAGCCACGGAGCTCACGGACTTGCACGCCGCGGGGCGCTTGCTGTGGCGCGAGCTGTGGAGGGGCTATAATTGATGCTTGTATGCCTGTCGAATCAGCGCCTTTGCCGTCGCATGTCTGACACAGCCGGCGAGAGTTTGCCTTGGCTAGCTAGTCGAGTCTGCGACTACACGTGGACGTCAAGGTACTCGGACTACTTTGCAAAACAGGAAATAGCATCTTCAACCACATCTGTCAATTTCCAACTCCGACTTCTCACCACCTACCTCCCAAAACTCATACCGCTTCGCTTCGCGCACCACACCCAGCCCAAAACACTCACCATGACCGCCGAGCCACTCCCCCCGCCGCTCAAAATCCCCGAAGTCAGCCGCTTCATCAACCGCGCAAACCAGCTTCGCAACGTCAAGCCCGCCATCGCATACTGGTGTAAGTTGGCCAGAAATAAAGACATTTCAAAGAGAGGGGAATGGCGTTTCAGATTCCAACGAAAATTTGCCCATGATCAGTCCAATGTCTTTTTTCCCCACCGTTCACGGCACTGATCACTATCATTTTCATCACCCCGCAGGTGAATACCACGCCGTCAACCAGATCGTGACCAAGAGCCTGCACACGACGGACGACGACTGCTTCGCCTACACAAAATCCCTGATTGAGCGGCTCGAGGCCACGAAGACGGCGCGCGCGGAGGATGACGCCGTGGTGGACAATACGGCGGGGCAGGCATATGTCGAGCAGTTTGCGCAGGAGACGTTTGGGCGGGCGGAGAGGGCGATGCGCGCCAACAAGGTGACGAGGTGAGGGAGAGATTTGTCTCTTTTGGGTTTCAAGAGTCGGGCATTCTTCCGTTCGCGAGGGGCTTTATTTGCGGACTTTTTTTTTTTTCTTTTTCTTTTGGGGATTTTGTTTTCCGTAAATTCCCTTTTTTTTTTTTCGCAAATACCTTTTTTTAATTAACATGGCAAATCCTAACGCACTAGCATCATAGGCAAACCGCAGATACGTTCGACGCCGCAGCCACCTTTTTCGAACTAACGCGCGAATGGGGCGAGTCCGACCCCGAAGTCGTCAAGAAGATCCGCTTCGCCAAGTGGAATGCCGCACGCATTCTCAAGGCCATCCGCGAAGGCAGGGACCCCAATGAGTCGAATCCCGTCTTGGAGGAGGAGCACCAGCCAGAGCATGTGCTCAGCCCAAATGATCCCGCCGTGCGGGCCATCACCGAGTCTGCCCCCCCTGCGCCTTCGGTGGCAGACGTCGAGGATGCAGGCGAACAGGCTGTTTCGGATGCGCGAACAGAGTACTTCCCGCCGAACCTGGGGTCGTCATCTCTCCCGTCACCGCTGAGACGGAGCCCCGGACCGGTGCCCTCCCCGCCGCCACCGTGCATATCGCCCGTGCCGTCGCTGGAGGCGCATATCCCGTCGCGGCCTTCTCCGCAGATACCGACCACGATGCCGTCTCCGTTTGCGCCGCCTCCCGCTTCACTAGCTACCTCGGTGGCAAGTATCTTTTCAGGGGCTGACCCCGGCATGGGAGCTCCCTCCCCAGCACCACATGGAGTCCATGCGGGACCAGCCGTCCCCGTTGGACCGACGCCGAACCCGAAGAGCATCGAGCAGGCGCAGAAACATGCAAAATGGGCCATTTCAGCCCTCAATTTTGAGGATATTCCTACGGCGGTGCAGGAGCTTCGTAATGCGTTGACTATGCTGGGTTGCTAACAAATCTGTGGGGAAGAACATGAAGTTATGATTTCTATACCCGAAAGAGCACATATATAGCAGGTCTATTGATGCGTTGAATAACACACCTGTCTTTTCAAAACGGCTGGTCTTGGCCCCAGTTCGATATTCAAAGGGGACGAAAAAGTATCAACGGGCGGACACCTGCAAGAACAGGTCCACCATCTTGCAACCCGCATGATCAATTGCCATGATATGCAACCCCCTCGACTCGTACATATACACTACTGTACAGGATTTACTCATGTCTGATCCCACGCCAGGGTATGTACGCTACACCAGCTGTCAAGATGCACCCAGATCTTGTATGAATGGCATGGTTCGTCCCCGTTCTTTTCCATTCCCCCTCGATGGTTTTTACAAAACTGTGCCTGCTTCTTGTTATGGCCACCAGCTGAAATCCCGGTACCTGACTCCTCCTTTTTCTTGAACTTCGGGCTATTGTACAAAAATCACGGTAAGCGGGGAGGTATCCCGAACGAGCTTCATGCCTTCTTTTCTGCACCCGTAGCGCCGTCGGGCTTGGGGCCAAACATGCCGGAAAAGGATCCCATCATGCTGCTCATGGCTTCTTGCTGCGCCTTCTCCATGGCCGCCTTCTCCTCCTTCAACCACTTCTCGCCGTTCTCGCGAATTTCCTTTTCCAGCAACTCGTAGTTGCGCTGGCCTCTTTCCCGAGCAAGGTCCTGCAGCATCTTGCCCTGGGCGAATGCTTCCGACGGGTTCTGTTCGCCCTCGGGTGCCATGGTCATGCTCATGTTGCTTGGCTTGAGTCCCAAGAGGTTGCTCAGAGCTCCGACTCCAGACCCTCTCTTCTTCTTGTGTTGCTCCAGTTGCTTGTTGAATTCCTTTCGCATAATGGCTTCACGGCGCGCGAATTCCGTCGGAATGTGTTTGCCCTCGAATGACTTGAGAACCTTGCGAACGTCCGAGTACTGCATTGTATGGATATACTCGAGCAAGGGAATAAGGCCGACCAAGTCATTGTCCTTGGCATCGCCCTTCCAGGGCTCCAGCAAAATTGCGTTCTCTGGCTGTTTACGAACGTGTTGCGGCTTGGTGTCGATGATGATGACCTTTGCGAGATCTCGATTTAGGTAAGAGAGGTCCTGGACATTTTGTTAGCCGGAAGGCGCCCGACAGGACAAACCTGGAATGGCTGGTTACCTTTACAATCTCG
The DNA here is from genome assembly GCA_000222935.2 of Aciculosporium take MAFF-241224. Classification (NCBI taxonomy): domain Eukaryota; kingdom Fungi; phylum Ascomycota; class Sordariomycetes; order Hypocreales; family Clavicipitaceae; genus Aciculosporium; species Aciculosporium take. The sequence continues at coordinate 4,051 of AFQZ01000149.1, read as the reverse complement.
CCGTCTTCATACTTGGTCGCCTCGCGAAACAGGGGCCACATGATAAAGCGGAAGGGGTCTAGCTTGCGGACTATTGGTTCGCCCATGGCGAATGGCACACTTGTGAACAAGACCAGTTCGTAGTACTGGCTGAGGTATCGAATGAAGTAGTCCATGCCAGGTCGTTTGGCCACCCTCCAACCGTGCTCACGCGTCCACTCGCTGTGGATGAGAAGATCGTCTAAACTCAGGCAAAGAGTGTATGGTCTCTCAAAGCTTGGGTCGGGATCAGGCAGCAGCTTGTCGAAGGCGGGATCTTGGTAGTACGAGACGGATTCGCCCATGCGGGCTCGAGCTCTTTGCCACCAGAGACTGGGACTCCAACCGTTTGGAATGTCGTTGTGACGCTCGGCCTCGATGGCATCAGCCCAATCGCGACCCATGTACAGCACGCCAAAAGTTCCTCCAGCAGCGACGTTGAGAAGAACAAACCGAGTCCACCACTTTCGATTGCGGTCACTCGTCGAGACGTATTCTGGGCGTTCTCGCTTACCGCGACCCTCCGAGCCCTCCTCTTGCTCGACGGTTTGCAAAGCCGACTGTGACTTGCCGGAATGCTTGCGCAGCTCTTCGTCCAGTGTCGAGGGGATACCCTGTGTAAGATCGGGGAGCTTGTGGAAAGGAATTGGCTCGGCTTCCGTGGGCGTCGTTTCGGTGGTCTTGGCATTCGAGCCAGCCGAGCTTTGTGAGGACGCAGGTTCTGTATCAGCTTGTGATCCCGGACCGGCCTTGGACTGTGACGGCTCGTTCTGATTTTGAATTTTGCGATTATTCTGGCTGCTTGCCATTGTCCGCATCCGGGGTGAAAAGTTAGCAGTGGTTTGTCTGCTGCGCACCACTGGAGCGATAGCCGATCGCGAAAGCCGCGAGGCCATCGAGGCCATGCGCGGAGCATGGGCTATTCTTGACAGCATCATGGTGGGCGGCAGTGGTGGAAGAAGCTGGCGAGAAAGGAAAATACGTCTTGAAGAAGATGGTTTGGGGAGGGTTCAAGGGCTTCGCATCGTGTTGACAGCTAAGATTTTGGACGATTCGGCACTGCGCTGAAACTCCGACTGGCTGTCATCAGACACCAGACAGCTATGTCACGGAGATTGAGAGAATGTTGCTTTCTCTTCTGTGGTGGTTGTGGTGGTGGTGGATTGATGACATGGACATGGCAGCATCAGCATAGTTCTTCCCACTGAAAATTTACATCGAGTACGTACATGTAGCCACAGACGGTGGGGACCGGGGGTAGCCCCATCGGCTGATTGTCGGACATTCCTTTCCGCCGGTGCCGGATTTTTCGACGGGCTTTTGCAAAGCCACGGCTCGCTCTATTGGATGACGGTATGAAGTCATCATGGCACTTGCAACACCAACTACAGTACTTCCCCTCCTGTCGACGTCACGAACACATCCTTCTCTTCAACGACACGCCTTTTTGATCGGACCTTTCCCCTCAAGTCTTTGACCATTTCCGGTTGTCTTCCATCCTTTGAACCCACGGTGCCATGTCTGCGTGCGGTGCGTGATAGAGGGTCATCTTGCAGAGTCTTGCGACGTCGCCATGGCACCACTCTCCTCCAGCCTGCTCGCCATCCGAGAGTAATATATCAACAACTTGCATCGTTCAACGGATAATTGGAAGCCTATGTTGTAAGGGCTTCATTGGGGACTTGAAAACAAGTTATTTGACTTCTCCCCCTCTGGAGATCCTTTTTTATCACCTCGGCTTCGTTGGACTTGGTGTTTTGGGAGAAACAAAGTCGCCACCCATTGGCAGTGGCAGCTCCTCCGCTCCAACAAGAAGCCGTGTTGGCGCGCGAAGTGCCCCGAAAATGGCCAAGCGAGACGCGAGGAGAGGATCAAAATCACTTGGAGGCCTCGTCCCTCGACCTATACCTCCAGTGCTGTCCTCAGCAAATTCGCAAATCTGCACAGCCTCGGCAGAAGCTACGTCTGCGCTTGCAATCGACGATGAGGTCAACCGGCCGTCAATTGCGTCCCTTACTCTTGATACGCCATTAATACCGTTGAAGCGCAAAAGTCGGGTGCCCAAAACGCCGTTCCTCTTTTTATCTCTACCGTCGGAACTGCGCATCAAGGTGTATGAGCATTATTTCCACGACACCGACAAGGTTCTAGACCTTGGCCCGGAAAATTACAAACGTGTTCACAAGAAACTTGGGCTCATGCGCGTGTGCAGGCGGATTCACGAGGAAGCCACGTACTTTTTCTACAGCACGCGGAGTGTTCGCATTTTCCCGACGTACCCCGGGAAATACTTCAAGTCGAAGAAGCCCATGCTTGCGCGGTTGAAGCCAAAGCAACGGGAGTGCATCGCCTCGCTAGAGCTCCGGCTTGGCCCCGGATGGAGCGAACCCCCTCGCGGATGGGTCGTCAACGATGCACTCGGTCTGGAGCACTGCATCAGCGTCAAGAAATTGACCGTCTACGTTGAGTGTGACCCAAGCGATGGAGTCTTCAAGGGGTTCCGCCGATCCCTTGGTTTTTATGAGCAATTCAGTGCGCGACTGTTGTCGAGTGTAATTTCTCACCTTCCCGCGACGGCCGTGATTGAATTCGAGGCTTGGTCTAGTGTGAAGAAGACTGGTGGCATGATGCGGGGATTGCTCCATGTGGCCACCGACTCGCGGCGGACAATCTGCTGGGGTCCGGAGCGGGGATGGACCGACGGGCCGGAGAAGGAAGAAGATGCTGCTACGGACAAAGCGGCCGAGTCCTTGGACAGTGTTTCGTTGCCGGACTACACGCTGCACAGTGTCATGGTTGCGGCATGAAGTCTGCGCAGCTCGCTAGTTGCCAGCCCAGTGTGGACGAATCCCTGTGCTTTCCGCTGTGTGAAAGTGCAATAGCCTCGTTTTTAAACGAAAGATGACTGAAAGTCGAACCTATACCGTGTCAAAGTCAGCTAGACCTCGCAAGTGATGGGCAGTCACTTTACGACGAAATTGATAACATGAGCAAACATCAGCTGGTCAGTCATCCGCTTTCCAAAGGGCGTTGCACTCTCGCATAATGGACCGCAACTCAGTTTTTTTTTTAGTTTTTTTTTAGTTTTTTTTTTTTTTATTACTAGCAGTCTGTTCATCTTCATGTATATGGGGCCAGAACGGCCCATCCCCTAGGCCAAAATCTCCTGTTCAAAAAACAAGCAGGATAGTATCAACATCCTTGACCTCGTTGACCCCTGCTCTCCTCGCCGCGCGTCTCATGCCCAAACCTTTGTTCACGCCCATCCAATGTCCCATTTCAACACGTCCCATCCGCGCGCGGGTCATCCCCGTCAATATAAGCGCACCTGCCCGGTGCCGACCATGACCTGTGATGCTGTCCGTGGTGGTCATGGCGATTCGCCGCCGCCCGCCGGGCGCCATATCCTGCGGTCCGTGACGGACCCGCGCGTAGATTTCGTAGCCGTGGCTGTCGACGCTGAGGACATTGGCGGTGGTGGTATCTTGGTGGTGGTGGTTCGCGGAACCCAGCACCGTTCACAGTCTGGATTCGTAACGCACTGGAAGTACCTATTCCCCGTCAGCCTCCCGAAGCCCATATATAAAACCTCGACTCGCTCTCCGTCCATCACGTCACGCATGGTCGGGACGGAACGGCATGGCCGCACCACTCACCCATCACTGTTCCTGTCCATGGCCGAGCAGTCACACTTGCCGCCAGCAGAGCAATCTGCTTGCCAGGGGGCCGGGACCGTCGGGCTCGCACGCGGGGCGGTGCCCGTTGGTTCTTCTCCTGTCCAGCCCGTCTCCGTGCCATCTGAGGGGGCGGCCGCTGCGCATGATGGGTGAGCATGGCGGAGGAGGAGGGTGCTTAGGAAGAGGAGGAAGAGCATGTCTTTTCTTTTCTTTTCTCTTCTTTTTCTCTGTCTTCCCCTTTTCCCTTTCTCTTTCTTCTCCTTCTCCTTCTTCTTTCTTTCTCTCTCTCTTGTTTTATATGTACATGTGTTGGTGTGTGTGTGTGTGTGTGTGTGTGTTGTGGCGTTCTTCTCTCT
>AFQZ01000150.1:0-73476 GCA_000222935.2 Aciculosporium take MAFF-241224 | reverse complement strand
ATTGGGCAGAATTTGAAGAAATCGAGGATTTACAACCAAAGGAAACCACCGAGGCCACCGAGGCCACCGAAAATTCGATTATTCCGATTTCCTTAGCCCCTCTAGAAGCCTACCCTAAACCGGCTATAGAGGATATTCCTACTTCAAAAAACAGGGCTAAATTAAGCTTTAAGGAATATCAAGAGCTTTTGGAATTAGCTGGTCTTTAGCATGTTAGGCTAGGGTATATTGGCCTAGACCTTCTGAAAAAGACTGCTAAATTAGCTATTAGGCTACCTGACTTCTCACCTATAAAATCTAAGGATTTTTACTACCTAGCCTGTATAAAGGCAAACCTCTTACGAAAACCGTCTAAAGACCCTATAAAGGACCCCCCTAGGGCTTTAGATGTTATAGAGGGTAACACATTCAAAATAAAGCCAATACCTTATAATAAAAGGCCTATATGCCTTTTATTAGTAGACTAAAAATCACGATTTCATTGGGTTTTTTAGCTTCCTAATAAGGAGGGAAATACCCTGTCCACAACTATTAAGGGCTTTTTTAGGTTACTTTATAATACCTATAATAGGTATCCCTTACGTTTTTACTTTAATAGAGGTACTAAGATATCAGGGGACTTACAGCAGTGGCTAGCTGCTAAAGGTACTACATTTTCAACCTCTAGCCCCTATTAGCACGAGCAAAACGGCCTAGCAGAACGCTCTATAAGGGTGCTTTTAGAGAGGTTACGGGCAACCATACAGTAGTCAAATTTACCATATTATTTATAGTGTTTTATACTGCCCAAAGTCCTTAACCTTATTAATAATACTACTATTTCTAATAAGGAATTTCCCCCTAAGCAGCTATTATTACAGGACTTGAATTTAGACTAAAAACTAGCTTATAAGCCTAATTATAAGGCTTATAAAGCTATTAGGTCTTACTATAAGGTTTTAATTCCTCTAGAACAAAGGTCTAAGACAGCAAAACTAGCTGTTAAGAAGATCCCAGCAAGGTTATTAGCTACCCTAGGCTCTAATACCTACCAGGTTTATATACCTTCTAAAAACACGGTTCAAAAAACAAGCCACTTACAAATTATAAAAGGTATAGGGCCTATATCCAAAGGTCTTTAGCAAAAACTCTTAAAACCTCCTAATTTAACAGAGGGGGAAAATTCTAATATAGAGCTTTTTGAAGCCCCTTTACGGGGCTTTACGAAAAATATACCCTTAGACGATTTAGAATACCCTATATCTCCAAATAGGGTCTCTATAACAGAAGGGACCACTAAGGCCACTAAAGCCCCTAGACCTTCAGAGGGGGAAATAGCTATAACGACCCCTAGATCAACCGCCATAGAAATCAAAGCTCCAGGACCTTCAGCACCTTTAGAAGACCCAATAGACCTAGATATAGCAGCCTTTATTAATAATATCTGCTATAAGGTTAAAAACAGCACTACTTCTGAACTAAATAGCTGGAAACAGGCCCTTGCTAGCCCTAAAAGCAATAACTAGAAAGAAGCTATATTTAGCGAATTCTAGCAGCTAATTCTTGCTAATATATTTACCTTTATACCTATTTCTAACCTTCCTAAGAAAAGAAAGGTATTAAAGAATAGATTAGTCCTTAAACTTAAAAAAGATAAGAATAATAACCCTATTAAGTATAAAGCAAGGTTAGTAGTTAAGGGCTTTATGTAAATTTAAGGTCTAGATTATCTAGAGACCTTTGCTTTTACTAGTATACCTCCTACCTAGAGAATTATACTAGCTTTAGCTGTGGTTTTAGACCTAAAAATCGAACAAATCGATTTTATTAGGGCCTTTCTAAATAGATACCTTAAGGAAGATATCTATATTCAACTTCCAGAAGGATTCCATAAATTTGCCAAGTCCCGGCCAAGTTTAGCCAAAAAACTAGCTAACTTAGGCTATAACCCTTTTTATAAAAACCTTATTATTAAGCTTAATAAGGCTCTTTATAAGTTAAAACAATCCCCTAGGGAATGGCAAACAGTCTTAAAAAACCTTCTTAAGACTAAGGGATTTAAATCCCTTATCTCGGATTTAGCAGTCTTTTATAATCAACATACTAAGACCTTTATTATTACATATGTTAATGACTGCCTTCTAATAGGGCCGAATCTTAGCTATATTTAGCAGCTAAAGAAGGACTTTTATAAAGTCTACCCTATAGAAGATCGAGGGCCAGCAGCATTTTTTCTTAGAGTTTAAATTCATTAAGACAGGCCAAATAAAACTCTTTATATACACTAAAATCAGTATATTAAAGAGGTTATTTAGGCCTTTAATCTTCAAGATACTAAGCCCCTCTTAGTGCCCTTATAACCTAATTTTACTAGGTTAGGGCCCTCTAAATTAGAGGCTTTAGAACCTCTTAATTCCTCAGACCATAAGCTATATTAAAGAATAATAGGTACTATTATATACTTATTATAATAAACCAGACCTGATATAAGCTTTGCAGTCCAATTCCTCTCTCAGCAGCTATAAAAGCCTTATAAACCCTATTTAATTACAGCAAAAGGGGTTATTAGGTACTTAAAAGGTACTACTTTAGCTATAGCTTATAAAGGAAATCCTAGCCCTAATAAGGGCTTTAAGTCATAACAATATTAACCTACTAGATATTGTAATAGTGACTTTACTAGTAATAAGGCCACTAGCAAATCTACTTATAGGTATCTTTTTACCCTTACTAACAGCCCTATTAGCTAGAAGACTAAAAAGTCTTTAACTATAGCCCTTTCTACCCTAGAAGCTAAAACTAATAGCCTAGTTAAAGCTATAAGGGAATTACAATAGATTTAAGGGCTTTATTGAGAGCTTAATATTCTATTAGCTCTTCCTAGCCAGTTATATTATAATAATTAAGGCACTATAACTACAGCTTATAACCCTGCCTTATATAGTTATATAAAGCATACTTTACTAAAGTATTACTATGCTAGGGAAAATGTTCTAGAGGGTCTAGCTAAGCTCGAATATTTAGATACTAGGGTTATGCCTGCTAATAGGCTTACTAAAGCCCTAACTAATTCTCTTTATTAATGATTTTTACAGCTGCTTAGATTAGAATTTATTTCTTCCTAACTAGCTAATTTTTCTTTTGCTTATTATCTTATGTTTAGAGCTAATTAGCCTTAAGAGGGGGTGTTAAGCTTTATAGTGCATTTTACCACTAAAGCTTACAGGCAAGGCTAGATTACCTGGCCTCTTAAAGGTTATCAACTAACCTTCCGGATTACTAGAGATCTAGGGTTCTTATATAAGCATATTTAGGTTCATTAGGAAGCCCCTTTCCAGAGGATTCTAATGGTATCTAAATGTACTCTAGATGGGAAGAAACCAGGGAGATACGCCCTGTAGAATTGTGTGGAATTCCTTAAAAGCAGGATAACATATGCTCTAGTAGGTCTTAGTAGGTTAATTAGAAATTAACCACTTCCTTTCCTTTTTATTCTATTCTTTTCTATGTTTACTATGCCTAATTAGGCTAGTAACCTATAGTGTGTATAGCCCCACTTTTCTTCTATTCTCTGTGTATATAAGAAGGCTTTTCCTCCCTACCTTTGATAGATTTTCTTAACCTTAATAATAATAATAACACTAGCATTGGTAATACGATCTTTTTAATATATTTTACCTTGCACCTTTTTTGTTATTGTTCCCTGCTCTCTTCTAGAGCTTGTATTATAAGCTATATACCCTATAGCTTATAAGCAAGACCTCTGTTTATTATACTTGCTTATTAAGTAAGAGACTTCCAATACTGCTGTGGGATAGTATTAGGTATAATTAGGCGTGCCTTCTTATATCTAGCTATACCTCACAATATCTATAATTATAAGAAGACTTAACTCTTATAGATCTTCTTACTTATTATTAACTTTTGCTACTTGTTTATAATTAAAACCAGATCTTTACTATTATTTACAGAGAACCAACGCTAACTGCTTTAATTAGTACTAAACACAAAGCTTAACTTAAAAACACTAAGATATTATTAAGCTAAGGAAAAACAGATAATTTTAATAAATAAATCTAAAAAGATATTTATAGAAGATAACTTTTAAAGAGCACTCTTCCCTAAAAACTCTATAAGCACTGCTTAATTCTATCTTAAAATTAAACTAAGTTAGTTAAAAATATTAATATTAATATAGCTACTAAATAACAGATTAATAACCATATTGTATATATAGTTAACTACTATATTCTTAATAAAGAAAAAGGTTGTAACCTCCTTATTAACTTCTAATAAGATTATAAAGATTAAACTAAGGCTGCTTTTAATAAAAGTAATAATAACCTTAGGCACACCCTTTATAATTACCTTAATAACAATGGCGTTAAGACAGCTAGAGGATTAAGATTAAATATCTCTAAAGATCTTATTAATATTTTAAATATTAACCCTAATATAGATTATAAACCTTTATTAAAGAAATTAACTAGGAAAGATTTTTATTTAACTAAAGACCCTTAACCAGAACTATAAAACCTAATAAGAAAAATTTCTAAAAGTGATTAAAAAGACCTTAATACTTTTAAGAGACTTTGTAATAAGAAAGACCTAGCTTAAGATAATAAAGCTATAGGAATATCCTTAATTTCCTAAGGAGGGCAAGGCCACGACCTAAATAACTAAGAGCAAGAAAATGTCGAAATTAGCAAAATTCACAAGAATACCCCGGCTTATAATGAAATTTATAAGAATCCCCTAGCTTAAGACGAAAGCCTTACTAAATAAAGCCCTTAAGACCTTTGTAACGAAAAAATAAAGCCTAAATCTATGTAGAAGGATAGGTTAAAAGATATGTTAAGAGGGTTACTATAAAAGCCGCTGCCAAAGAATAGAAAAGTTAAATACCCTTAAGCAGAGGCTTTTCTTACTAAGAAAGAAAAGGCTGACTTTTAGCTTATAATTAACCTCTATACATGAGGCCTATTACGAGAGTTGCTACAAGAGCTGCCGCCAGAGCCGCCGAAGAATAGGGAAGGCCTAATTCCTTATTAAATTCGACTGCGAGAGCCGCCGCCGGAGCCGCTAAAGATTAAGAAAATCCTAATTCCTTATTAAAGTTAATATTAAATTAAGCACCCGATAAAGAGTTCAAATTTAATAAATTCAAACGCAATTATAAGCGCCTAATTTAGTAGGATTGAACGTAGGAATTATACTCTTTAGCCCCCCCCCCTATAATACTCTTTAGCCCTATAACCATTCGACCTAGACTAATAAAAGTTATTTATTTAGAGGATGTTTTTTTTTCGCTTTATTACCGGGTTATTAATATTTAATTATTAAGGCGTTTTATGTATTTTTTAGAGCGATTTCTCTTCTTCTTTAATAAAGAGAGAATTTGCAAGTGTTAGAATCGCTTATATAAATAATGGAAGGAATACGCCGTATTAACTAGGAATTATAGGTTGCATATAGAATGCACATACCCTAATTAGCTAGATCCTAGGTTATATAACCTGGGGCTATAACGTAGCTATAATACCATACCTCTATATTATAGCCTGCTTCTTTTCCCTTTAGAATAAAAGACAAATTGATTATTAAACCCCCCCCCCTATATTTGTGCTGCAGCATACTTGTAACCTGCGCGTTACTAACATTAGTCTTTAGAGGATATATAAAGAAAAGGCAGTATACCTTTAATTGATATTTAGTAATTTTATAGTGTAAGCACTACTTATTATACTAAGATTATATCTCCTTTACTAAAACCTACTTAGTATATATCTTTTATTACTTAAAGAAGAATATAATATTTATATCTGTTATTTTTATATTACCTTTCCTATCCTAGGATATAACTAAAGGGGATTTAGTTATTATATAGTATTAAGCCTTTAAGTATTTTTCTATCTTATAAGATTTAAGATTAAGGGTAATACTTTATAACCTTTTTACTGCTTAAAAGTAGTTTATATAAGAGATATTATATTTTATATAGTAGTTTTATATCTTCTTATTTAAAGCTATATATAATTTAAATAGTTTAATAAATTTTACCTAATAGTATCCTCCTATTAAAACTAGCTTTTACTTAAAATAAATAAAAAAATCATTAAATTTTTCTCTAGATTATTATTTAACCTAATTTAGTTTAATAGTAATATACTCTTCCTAATAAGGATTTAGAAATAAGGTATTAAAATATATTAAAAACTCCTCTAAAGTATAATTAATAGATTTTCCTACTTTAAAAAAGGGTAAAACCTAAGCCTAAACCTAATTTAATAAGTATTAGTAAATAAAATACTATTTATTCTAATTATTTCTAATAAAAGTGCTATTTACCTTAAGTTTATAAGCTAAAAGACTTTTTTATACTAGATATTTAATCTAGTTTCCCTTATAAAAATTACTTATATTAATAGGTTTTCTCTTTAGTTTTACCTTTATTAAGGCCACTTACTATCTACTTATGCTTAAAGTACTTACATTAGTATTATAAGATATAGCTAAAGCAGATACTATTTATAGCTATTATTTTAGCTTAGTAATTTTACTTATTATATTCTTATTTATTATTTCCTATACTACTACTATACTTTAAAGGTATAGCAGCTCCTATATAGCGCTAGTCTTAGCTAGGTTAGCTATAATATTATATTATATTGCATTTATTATTATTCTATTTATTATAGGTATAACCTTTATATTATATTTATTAAGGTTTTTAGGGTAAATAATAAAAGAATAAATAATATATATTATAGTCTTACTAGAATATAACTATAAAGCTAGTAATTTAAATAAGAATATTATTTATAAAGAGAAAGAGAAGGAAAAGATTTATTTACTTTTAGTAACCCTGCCTTTATAGTTATATATATAACTAGGGCCTAAGCCGTTTGTATATTGCTTATGTTGGTAACGCTTAGGTTACAAGTATGCTGCAGCACAAATGTAGGGGGGGGGGTTTAATAATTAATTTATTTATATCTTTAAAAGAGGGGAAGAAGCAGGCTATAATGCAGAGGTGTGGTATTATAGCTATGGTATAGTCCCTAGGTTATATAACCTGTGATCCAGCTAATTAGGGTACATACATTCTGTGTGCAACCTATAATTCCTAGTTAATATAGCATATCCCTTTTATTATCTATATAAGCGATTCTAATACTTACAAATTCTCTCTTTATTAAAGAAGAAGAGAAATTGCTTTAAAAATGCATAAAACGCCCTAAATAATCAGATATTAATAAACAAGTAGTAAAGCAAAAAACATCCTTTAAATAAATAACTTTTATTAGTCTAGGCTAAATGGTTGTAGAGGTAAAGAGTATTATAGGGGGGGGGGCCAAAGGGTATAATTCCTGCATTCAATCCTACCAAATTAGGCGCTTATAATTGCATTCAAATTTATTAAATTTGAACTCTTTATTAGGCGCTTAATTTGTCATTAGATTTAGTAAGGAATTAGGACTTTTTCATTCTTTAGCGGCTCTGGCAGCGGCTCTTGTAGTAATTCTTATAACAGGTCTTTTAACCTATCCTTCTATATAGATTCAGGCTTTATTCTTTATTATAAAGGTCTTAAGAGCTTTATTTAGTAAAGCTTTTGATATTATATTTATAGGATTATTATTACTATTAATCTAGTATATCTTAGCTACTTCCCTCCTCTTATATAACTACTATAAAGCTATAATATTAATTATTAGCTTTTTTTCCTTTATTATTCTTAGCTTAATAATATACTTATATAGTAAGAAAGAGTTAGTATATATAATTATTAGGATTCTTAGCTTATTAATTTAGTTAGTAATAATACTTAGAGTAGTGCTTATTATATAAGTAATATCAATACCTTAAACCATCCTATATAGCTTAAAAGCTAAGGCACTTTTTATAACTCTTTTAGATTTAGTTAAGCTATATATTATAATATTTCCTCTAAGGGTGAATTTAAAGGTATTATTATTCTTCTTTTTATTGCCTAGAATAATTATATAGCCTAGTTAAGATCTAAGGTCTTTATTATTTACAAAAGAACTATTAATAAAAATATAAAAAACAGCGTTTTCTAGCAAGAGAGATATATATTAAAGTCTATAGTCTTAATTATTAATTTACTATTAAAGTCTTTTATTAAGCCTTAAAACATTATTGGATCCTGGATATTAGACTTAGGTAGTAATAAAAAGATTATAAGATGCTTTAGGTTAATATATTAAAGTAATATACACTCCTTATGCTTGCTGTTTAATATATTTCGCTTAGTTAGTTGGGTTATTAACTTATAATAGCTTCCTTCCTTATGCCTTTTATTATAAAAAGAAGATATTATTATTAACTTTGCTTAAAATCCAACTATTAAATATTAATAGTATTAAAATTATTAATCTCTCTTTTAGCTTTATAAGGAATTTAGCGTTTTTTAACTTAACCTCTTTATAATTAAAAAACTTAGTATTACTAAGTCCTAAGGTATTATTAGTCTGCATTCTAATAATTCTAAAATATAAGCTTTTGCCAGAAGAAATAAGGAGGTAAGGGTTATATATAAAGGTTATTATCTGTAGCTTTTAATAATAATGATTAAAATACGTTAATTACTAATGTATACTAGCCTTTGCTATTCCGTATAGCAGCTTAATTATAACTATAATAATATTTAGCAAGTAAAGGTATGTAATTTATACAGGAAGCTTTATAAGAATTATATAATTAAGCTTTATCTGTAACTATATATATACTTAGGTAATATTCCTTAACTAAGCTATAATGCCTTTTCTTTTTAATAATAAAGCAAGAGCAACAATAAGCCTTTAACTAGCTCTTTATATTATTAGGGACTGTATAAGAATAACTTCCTTTTCTTAGTTACTATAGCCTTAAATAACATATTATAACTTTTTATACAGGGAGTTAGTTACCTTGCCTTTAACTTCTCTTACTATCTATAAGCTAAAGAGTCTTTTACCTCTATGCCTTTACAGGTTGAATTTTATAAATTTAAATATATTTCTTACTAGTAAAGCATTAATCTCTGCTTTATTAAAGAGTTTAAAAGGTTCTCTAGGTATATTAATTTTTCCTTATATGCAGAGGTTAATTATAAGTTAAAAATCAGCCTTTTTTTTCTTAGTAAGAAAAGCCTTTGCTTAAAGGTGTTTCTAGGGTCTTCTATATTCTCTTTATAGTAGAGTTATTAGGTTATTAAGGGGGTTTTTATAATTTTTATTACTTTAAACTAGGTTTTCCTTATAAACCAGGTTTTTCTTATAAGAAGATTTTATCTTTAGTAAGGTTATATACAGTTTAATGACTATAGACTAAAACTTTATAAGGCTATAAGGCATCTTAATAATATAAGTCTTTCCTTTTATTAAGAGAAGCTTATAAGGGCTAGTTTATTTGTCTTTTTTATAATAAACTTATATATTAGAATTTAAAGGAAGAGTATATATAAGTAGGGTTATTAGGCTATTATAGGTATTTAAAGCATTATGGACTTAGCGCTTTATAAGACTATGTCTTGCTTTATTTATTGCTTTTTAAAGTACCTTAGCTCTTTAGGTAACTATAAAGCTTAGGGGGGAATTATTTGTTATCTTTAAATAGTTTCTAAAGACTAAAAGCATAGGAATAAGACTATTTAGACTAGCAGAGTTATTAACTACTTTAATAGCTATTTAAAGTATCTGCTTTTTTAAGAGAAAACCATTAGCTTTAGTCTTAATAATATTATATACTCTATAAAGAGGGGTATAATATTGCTTAAGTTTTCTAATACTATTATAAGCCTTAATAGGGACTTTATTAATATTAATTAATAATAGTTAAGCTAAATACCTAAATTTACTAAAAGTAAAGTTTCTTCTAGTATTATAGACTATTTAGTCCAGGGGTTTAAGATATGTATTAATTTAGCACTCTTTAAGGGCATTCTAGATATCTTAAGCTTTCTGTTATTAGGGTTTAAGAAAGCAGGCAGCTTAAAATAATATTGCTAAATTTATAATATATAAGACTAGCTTTTTGTTAATTTGTATAATATTAATAAGGACCTTATAGTTAAATTTAATATTATCTTTAAGAGTAAATTTAAATCTACTTAAAGCTTTTGCATTTATCTGGCATTAATAGCAAGCATATATAATTTTCCCTATATTAGCCTTATTAAATTCTTTACTAGCCCTGGTAAGAAGGTTATTTAATTAGTTAATTAACGGATAACTAAATTATTAATAAAGTTAATGGATTTTAGTTTTAGAAAGCATAAAGATAGCAGGTTCTTAAGAACTAGCTATCTACTAAGGATATCCTTATTTCCTAATAATAAGTACTTTCTTATCTCCTTAGATTAGAAGATTCTTAAGATTATTAAGTTTAACACCTATTTTATTTATATTTATAATAGAATATAAAAATAGTATAGCACTATTAAGTATATAGAAAGGTATTATACTAAAAATCATTAGAAGCTTTAAAATACTAGTTAAAGTTATAGTACTAGCTCTAAAGGTAATAGTCCTTTAGTTAAAGGAATGCTTAATTATAAGGTTCTTTATGATTTTTATTAAAGCATTAACTTAGCCTTAGCTAGTAGTTGAAATTCCTAATGCTCTTATATTTAAAAGTATACTATAAAATATATCTGCTATATATCTTATATTTATAAGATATATATGTTATTAAGGTTGTTTATTAGTATTATAGTCATAGGGGTCTTTAAGAAATAAGGCATGTTTAAAAGCATTATCCTATAAGAAGTTTATAGTTAATTAGGAAAAGAGTAGGGAATTTAGTGCTTATATAAAGAATACTATAAAGGAAAGAGTATTATAAGCCTCTTTATTATTTAGTTTCTCTTTTTTATTAGTAGTAAGAAAAGCGGCGTTCTAAGTAGCTTTTTTGTATTTATCCTTACTACTATTATTAGTAGCAGTAAGTTAAGCTATTTTGCCTTTATAGGCCTATAGGAATGCATAGTATTAGCGTTTAAAGGGTGGTTTTTGGTGTTTTTTATTATTCTACTAAGTTACTTTTGCTTTCTTTTGCTTAGAGGTAGGATAGTTAGTTAACTAGTATTTTTCTTTATAGTAAATAAAGTATTTCTTTAAGCTTGCTCTGGCTTAAGGTTTTTTATAATATATAGCTTGTAAATAGCATTAGTTTATAAATATTACTATATTAGTGTTTTAGTCTATAGACCGGGCAATAAGGGCATTTAGATTATTATTAGTAGTTATTAGTAACTGACTTATAGAGGTTAGTAGTATATCTATTGCTAAGAGGTAATTTTAAAGATTACTAATAAATCCTTTAAAGGTTGGCATATTTCTGAATTTTATATTATAGAAATTATTATTATTTTCTATTGCTTATTATACTTAATAAAGAAGAATTATATCTTGTTTAAGAGGGTTATAAAGACTATTAAATATCTTTATAAGTTAATTAAGAAGGATTTCTAAGCATTCTAACTTATTTTTTATTAAATGTTTTATAATAATATAGCAAAGGTATAGATTAGCAAATTATATTTTATAAAAGCTTTTATTCTTAGGTATTTTAAAGTAATTCCTAATGTTTTAAGTTATCTCCTTAAATAAGATTATCTTTACTCTAAAGTATTTAAGAAAGTATATATAAGCTTTACCTTAAAGTATAATAAGGAAGGCTTTTAGGTAAAGTAAGGGGGAAACTCCTACTTAAGAATATTTCTCTTTAAAATATAATAACTTCTTATTAATAAAGTTATATTCTTTTTTAAAATATTATTTTTTTTTCTAGTAAAGTCTCTTAAGAGTATTAAGGGCTTTTTAATTATTATTAGAAAGTATTCTAGTTAGGGTTTATAGTTCTAGTTAAGGGTCTTTAGTTAAATGAAAATCTTTAATATTATTAGAATCCTTATTATTAAAAAATTCTAGTTATTAAGTTTCTTTTCCTTTTTTAGTTGCTTTTTCTAGTAAAGGTTTATATTCTGTGTTAGGGTTAATATTTAAGATATTAATAAGATTTTTAAAGATATTTAATCTTAATCCTCTGGCTGTTTTAATACTATTATTATTAAGATAATTACAAAGGGTATACTTAAGGTTGTTATTAATTTTATTAAAAGTATCCTTTGTTTAATTTTTGTAATCTTACTAAAAGTTAATAAGGAGATTATACCCTTTTCCTTTATTAAGAATGTAGTAGTTAATTATATATATAATATGGTTATTAATCTGTTATTTAGTAGCTGTATTAATATTAATATTATTAACTAACTTAGTCTAATTCTAGAATAGAATTAAATAGTGCTTATAAAGTTTTTAGGAAAGAGTGCTCTTTAGAAGTTTTTTTCTATAAATATCTTTTTAGAGTTATTTATTAAAATTATTTATTTTTCCTTAACTTAATAATATTTTAGTGTTTTAGGTTAAGCTTTGTGTTTAGTACTAATTAAAGCTATTAGTATTGGTTTTCTATAAATAATAGTAAAGATCTAGTTTTAATTATAAATAAGTAATAGTTAATAATAAAAGAGAAGATCTATAAGAAATAAGTTTTCTTATAATTATAAATGATTTAATAGTTAATGATTAAAGAAATAATCCTTTGGTTAGTATAATGTTGGAATTTCTTATAGTTATATAAGTAAAAGCATTTAAATGAGTCTGTTACGGGATAATCCGCGATGTCGGATCCCCACCTATATAGGACGGATTCGTTATACAGCTAGTAAGACTAAAAATAACAACAACTTATACAAAATACACTTAACTATATAACTTAATAATAGTATATATAGGTATATTTAATAACCCCTTTATAATAATATTAATAATAGCTTTATAGTTACTTCTAACTAACTATATAATAATACTACTATATAATAACTAGTAATAATTACTTATATTCTTTATATAAGGTTTTAATTAAAAATTAAGGACTTACTGCTTTTAGTTAGTAAGATATATTAAGTTAAATTACTAAATTACTAGGTCCTAACTAGTAAGGCTATAATAGCTAAAGAGTTAGGGTTACTATTATTAATAAATAAAGTAGTATACTAAAATATTAGATTTACTACTTATAGTAAGGCTATAAGCTAAGAGGTAAAAAGGATTTAATAGAACTTATATTTAAATTAATAAGTTAGTACTAGGAATTAAATAACTACTAATTATATATTATAATTATTACTAAGGGAGAGCTTTATTATGTTTATAATCTTTATAAATACCTTAAGCAGAATCCTAACCCTCTTATCAGTCCTAAAGGAAGACTAGTAATTATTAATAATAAGGTTAAGGACCTTTCCTACCTAGGAAGTTATAAATTCTATAAAGAAAAGATTTATTAGACCTTAAAACCACTATAACTAATTAACCTAGTCCCTATATATTACTTATAATTTAAAGAAGAACTAATTTTAGTATAATAAATACTAAAAAAGACTAAGAAAAAAAGGCTTCTTAAACTATTAGTAATTAAACCTAAGGTAATATTATTAAGGATTAAAACTACCCTGCCTAGGACTATACTTCTTATAAAACTAAAGACTTTAACTATAATAATACCTCTTAAAAAGCTAGAAACCTTGCTTATTATTATACTTATTAAAAAACTAAAGGCTTTTTAACTTAAAAAGCTATTAAGCATTAGGGGCACTTTTTTAGCTATAGCTTCTAGTCCTAAGCCAGATAATAACCCTAAGGAGACCTTAGAAAGTAATAAAATATAAAAAACAGCTTTATTTAGCAGGAGATAATAAAAATAACTAACTATTATTATATAACTTATGTTACTACTAAAGCAAACTCTAGTATTAAGTAAAAAATCCTTAAAAAGTAATAAGTTAGTTTACTATAAGTCCTCTACTTACTTAAACTTTTAGGATAATAAAAACTATAAAGAGATAAGGAACTATAATATATTAATATATACAGGAGTATTTATAATATTTAAAGATTTAACTAACATAAATAAGATAATAAATAACACTATATAAGGGGTAAAAGGTCCTTTAATAATAAAGAATCCTATTATACCTAAAAGAAAGGAAGAGTAATTAGCTAGAAAGTTATAATCTTTTAAGGACCTATAACCCCTTAGAACTAGTAAGGGAAAACAAGTATACTAAGAATTAATAAATACTAAGAAAGCATTTAATATTATAATAAGGCATAAGCTAAAACCTAAAACTAAGAATACTATAAGTAAAACCTTAGCTTATAAAATCCTATAAAGCATTAAAAAAGCAGCTAAAACTTAAGAGAAAGTGTATAAAGTAATCAGGATAATATAAAAGTTATAGAGATAAATTAAAAAAAACCTTACTTACCTTATAAAAACTGACTTCTAATAATAAATAATAAAAACCTAAGATAACATCTTAAACACTCTAGTTAGCCTTACTTTATAAATAAGGGAGTTAAACTAAATTATAATAGCATTTATAAACTAAATATAAGCAGATTACTAGGACTAATAGTTAAATATAGTGCTAATTATATAAGGACTATTTAAAGTAATAATAATAGGAAATAATATAACTTAGTAGCTAAATTTATAGCAGACTAAACCTACCTTACTAGAGTAAATTAGCTAGAACTTTAGTTAATAAAGGGGTAAAATAATAAGTATAATACCTAAGCTAATAAGGTCTTAAGACTACTTAATTAAAATAAGTAACTTAAGAAAAGTAATAGGGCTTATATAAGGATATACTAGTATAAGTAAATCTTACTAACTAGAAGTAATAAACCTCTTATTATATAATTAGGATTTACTTAAATTATAATAGGAGTTTAAATATATAAGTTAATATAATAATATTAGGACCTTTTTTAACCTACCTTACATAGTTTTAGTCTATAATTAATAGTTTCCTCCTATAAAAAGATATAAGTCTTTATAATAAGTAGGATTTTTATAGTATAAACTAACTACTAAATAGAAAAGCACTTTATTAAATCCTTAGGTAATAATATTAGTACCTTAATAAGGTTTTCCCTCTAAGGATATATAAACCTTTAGTTTATTAAATATTAAATAAGAAGGCACTCCTTTAAATTTTTAAGTAATAATATTAGCACTTTAATAAGGTTTTCTATTAAGGGATGTATAAAATTATGCCTTATTAATAATAAAATACTAATAGTAAAGATAAGACTCTAAGGAGTATAGAGATTATAAATAAAGAAAGATATATTATACTAGCACTTAATAATACTAATACTCCTAAATACCACTATATTTACTTATATAATAAAGTAACAGGTATATAAAAGAATATTCTAAAAATAGTAATATAAGATAATATATAAATTTATCTCTAACTTTCCTATAATAAGAAAGTAAATATAGCTATAAAGCAGATAATTATAATAATAAAGTAGGTAGTTATAAAGATAGTTACTACTATGCTAAAGAGCCTTATAATAACTAGCTAAGCTAAATACTAAAATACTATAAATAGGATACCTTCTAACTAAAATGTAATTTAAGGTAGGATTTTAAACCTAAAAGAGCTTTTAAAGAAAAAGGGTTAGTAAGTTTAACTTAGAAGATCTAGAATATTAAACTTCTAGACTTAAAACTAAATATAGTAAACATAGATAATAAATTTATTTTATATAAAGAAAAAACCACTGTTTTTTTAAACCTTAAGCTTTAGATTTAAGTAGTAAAAGAGTATTTATTTAAAGTACTATTAAACCAGAAGAAGGTGTTACTTTATAATATCTAGTAACTATTTTATAAAGAAGTAATAACCTAGTACTAATAATACTTAAATAAATCTAAAAAGAAATAGATTTTTACTAGTATTAATAGTATTATTAAGGTAGTATAAAAAGAATTCTATATAAGGATAAAGAATATAGTAATAAAGCTTAAGTAAGCTAAGTATACTTAAGAAGATATTATAAATAGTATCTTTATTTAGGACTTTATAGCTTAAATCTTTTAGTATACTAAAGCAAATAAAGAAATAATAAATTTATAGCTTTTAGTATGCTTTAGAATAAAATTATATCTTAAGCTAAAGAAGCTATACTTAGATCCTACTAAGGGCATAAAGCGTAATAAATACCTTAATATAGTAGACAGAAAATGCTATAATTTATATTAAGAAATAAAGGAGTAATAAAAGTCCTATTACTAGAAAAAGACTAAAGAAATAATAAAAGCCTACCTTTATAATAATAAATCCTTAGACTTAAATAAATCTAAGGATAAAAGAGTAAAGGCTTACTAAAATTATTATTATAAGGATTATAACTAAAGAAGAGGAAACTGTTTCTAATAAGATAACTTTTAGTAATAATATCCCTATTATATATATATTAAGGAAAGATTAAGCAGCCTAAAGGGTTATAATTAAAAAGACTAAAAAAGACTACTAGTCCTATACTAGAAATAGGTTTATTAAAATAAACTATAGTAGGACTAAAATTAACCTTAAAGGTCCTAGTAGTATAATAATAATAAACTATACTAACTAAAAGTTAGAAATAAAGACCTTATAAAGAAAAAAGCAGACCCTTAAACTAAGGAAAGCAGGGCCTATAGCTAAGAAAATAAATCTTAAGAAGATAATAAAGGAAAAAAAAGATCCTTAGAGAAAGAAGATTAAAGAGGAAATTAATTTAAAGAGTAATAAAACCCTTACTAAGGGAATTAATTCTACTTAAGATAATTTAAGCAATAGGAGCATTTAAACTAGGAACCTTATAAAATTATGGTTTTAAATAATAATTCTAATACTAGAGAGCAGGAGTAGTATTTAGCAGACTCTAGATATTATTTAGCTAAAGAAGGAAGTTTATTAGAGAATAATAAATATAATAAGTTAAACTTTATAAATATATACTTTACTATAAAAAGTAGTAAAGCATACTTAATATATAACTATAACTTTAAAGAAAAGGGGGTTAAATCTAATTCTATTAGCACTTTTTATATAATAAAAGAGGAAGACTTAAACTAGAAGAATCCTACCTTTTTAACTATAAAAACTAGTAAAATAAAGGATTTTAATAAAAGAAGGCAGGAAGAGCTAAAGGAAGAAAAGGAAATTATTAAAGCTTTTATAACTAGAGTTAATATTATATAAAACACTATAACGTAAAGTTTAAATAAGCTAATTTTAATAGGAGGTCTATAAGAAGACTAGGTAATTAAGGCAGTATTCAGACTATAGGAGATTAATATTAAAGGAAGGAAGCAAATAAATACCTTTCTTAAAATATTAATTTAATTCTATAATAAGGGACCTAACTATATAATCTATATAAACACCAGAATATTATTAATTCTAGCTAATAAATAGTGGCTCTAATAATATAGGATAAATATAAAGTAGGAAAAGCAAGACCTAAAACTGGTAACAGAAGTAGCTTTAGCCCTTATTATTATAAAAAGGGCTACTTTTAACTTCTATATTCTAGGAATTATAAGAGGAAAAAACATTTAAGGTTACTTTATAGTAACCACAAATATTATACTAAATCTAGGACTAAAATTATTAATTAGTATAAGTTTCCTTTATAGCTTTAGAGTAAAAATTAATTTTATTAACCTAAGGTTGGTTTTTAGGTTAGTATATAATATAATAATACTAGGACAGATATTTTAAGATGCTTACTATATACTAGCTTAATAGGTAATAGTAGCACATAATATTATAATTCCACTAAATTTAATATATTAGGTGCTAATAATATAAAAGGATCTTCCTAGCAGAGAGAAGACTAGTGTTTACTATATTATATTATTTAATTCTGTCTTTCTAAATAACATTCTTAACTAAAAAGATAAGAAAAAAATGCTAGTAGTAAACAACTCTAATAAAGCTATATAGATTAAGCAGAATAGCAAAGTAAGTTAACTTAAGACAGCTATAAGCCTTAATTTAAACTTTACTATTCTGGATATCTATTAATACATAGTATTTTTTAGTAAAGATATTAAGATAGAAAAGACAGAAAAGACAGAAAAGAGTCTAGAAAAATTTAATAATAACCTAAATTCTAAAGTTATTAATAAAGGTATTTTATTATATAGAGTATCTTGCCTAGAGGATATACCTTTTATTAAAAATAAGTTTAAAGTGTAAATTACTAATATTAATTCAAAAGCAGCTACTAAGTTATAGGATCTAACTAATAAGTATAACATTTATTATAATAAAAAAGTAGTATTAATACTAAAAGAAAATAAAATAAGAGTTAACTTTGTTAATAGCTAGCAAAACTAGGTTAAGCTAGCAAGAAAGTACCCTCTTAGGCGTAAAGACTAGGAAAAATTTACTAATTTTAAATCTAGCTTAGTTATCTGCTTATTTACTATTAAGGAAACATACTATAGCCTACTTAATGTAGTATTTTATATTTTTAATGACTAGGGTATTAGCTAGGCATTTAGTCTTTTTCTGCCTATTATTATCAGCTGCTAGAATTAATTCCTTTATAAGGAAAATCTATTATACTACTCTAATCTATAGTGCATACATAGGGTCTATCTTTATAATAAAGAATTTATTTCTATTAATTTATACCTCCTAGGCTGTAAAATCTTTAGAGCAGGTATAAATAGCATTTATTATGCTTTATATACTATCTCTAGCTTAATATTACTATATTCTAAATAACTCTAGTCCTACATTACTTCCTATAAATAACTTTATTTCCTAATACTAATAGTATTTATTTATATAATTAAAGTAATAAATTAGCTTATTAAAGTCTAGTTCCTTTAGTCTATTCTGTATTTTCTATATAGTTATAAGAGGGTCTTAACTTAAACCGCTAGTAAGGGTCCCTTTTATTATAAGGGCATTAGTAATTATCTTACCCTTTTTTATATTCTAAAGGCGCTTTACTATTATTTATCCTCTAAAACTAAGCATCTCTCTAGATATATTAACATTAAAAATGTCATTCTTATAGTTAATATTTACACTAAAGTTCTTATCCTTATCCTTAGCTATAGTCTTTATATAGTATTAATAGGTAGTTATTAGGTTAGTATATACCTTTTCCCTCTGCTTATCTTCTTACTAAGCCTTAGCTATTTAGTTATTAAAGGCAGAAATAGTATCCCTAGCTACTCTTACTTAGTTCCCTTTAGGAGATAGCTTTACTAACTTAGTTATTATTTTTTATTTCTTTTTATAAGATAGTAAAAACTTAACTAAGATATTAGGGTTAAAACCTTTATATAGAACTTATCCTTTATATTTCTTATAATATATATTAAAATCATCTGTAAGAGGGTAATAATAGTTAAAAAATAAAATAAAATAAAAGAAAACTTAAAGTGCACAATAGTTAAAAGCAAGAATAAAAGGTTAAAAAATAAAAAAAACAGGAAATCTAGGGGGTTAGAAGGTATAGATAAAAGGTTAAGTAAAAAGTAAAGTAAAATTATAAGTAGTGTTATAAGAAAAATAAAGTTATGTGTTTCTAGCTATATTAGTTATATAAGATCCTACAGAATGTTAAATCCTGCTAACCTTAAGGTATTATTAGCACTCCTGCCTTATAAGCCCCTTCTTCTTATACTCCTTATCCTAATTAATTAAATACTTCTTTAGATATTTATTTATTAACTCTAATATATTTACCTTTATCTTACTTTTATTAATTTACTAGTTATTTTTAGTAGTATATTCTTTTTATTTTATAAGGTAAGCTACCTTAGGCTTTATCCCTTAATATAGTAGATTTTTACCTTATATAAGATAATCTACTTAATCTCTTAGTAATTAGTTTTGCTGCTCCCTTTTAAATTAATTAGTAAAGAGGGCGTTTTCTCCTTACTAAAGAGATCTTTACCTTAGTATGGTTTTTATATATATATAATTAATACTACTAAATATATCTTTAAGGTTAATAAAAATTTAAGTTAATATAATAAAGGATTTACCTTTTTAAGAACCTTATATAGTCCTGCTCTTTATAGTAACTATTTCTTCTTAGGCTTTTCTAGAAGCTAATATCCTTTATATAGTTATAAGTATATTATATTTCTAATATTAATATCTACTAGGTTATATTAGGAATTATATCTAATTTTAAATAGGGCGGCAGTAGTAGTTATTATAAGTTAAGCCTCTTTTTAATAAAGCTTATAAAGTGCTTTTAAGTCCTTTTCCCCTGGCTATAAGTTAGAAATTACTTGCTTTAAAAGGAGGTTAATAAGGTCTAGCAGTTTAAGCCTATATAATAACTTATTAGGCAACTAGTTAATTACTATAGCTACCATATTATTAAGATAATATTATAAAGCTAGAAGAATTAATACCTATAGTACTATTAGATTTATTATAGTATAATAGCAAATAGCTATTATTACTATTTAGTTCTTCCATTTAGCTACTCTATTTATCTACAGGTAATAGGCAGTTACTATTAGGAATTTAACTCCTAGCTTAGTAAATATTACTTATTAAACCTTAGAAATGAATTTAAAGTCCCTATTACTAACTATTTACCTTAGTAGTTCTTAGTTTATAATATATAAAGCTTAAAGAAGCAGTTCTGTTTATATAAATACTAAATACATTGTATTCCCTAGGATTAAAAGGGTTCTCTTACTAAATAAATAGTTTACTAAGCAAAGGGAATTATACTTTAAGTATCCTTTTATAGCCTATATAGTATTTACTAAGTCTACCTCTAGTATATTAGTAATAAAGTCTAGAGAAATTATATAAAATAGCATTAGTTTTAACTATAAAGGTCTTATTTTACTAGTTGCTCTATCCCTTAAAATAGAGTTTTCCTAATAAGTTATATAATATGCTACATACTCCTGGATTTACTTAGATATCTTTAGAAAGCAAACACTATATAGACCTTCTATTATTCTACTAATTCTAAAGTAGTAATAGTTATTATATATAGTTCTTAGCATAGTTTTAATACAGCTGCTTAGAATGTATAATTATTTAAGCCCTTCTCTATTTTTATAATAAAGTAAGCCCTTATCCATAAGGTCCTAGCTATAGAGTAGAATTTATAGTTAGTTCCATCCTTACTTCAGCTGCTTTTACTAGAAATCCTTAATACTCTTAATTATCTAATAATATTATAGGTTAAATTTATACCCTACTAATATCTCCTTCTTTAGTAAGTTATTTATTATAGCTACTACTTAATAGTTTTAACAGAAGTATACACAGGCATCTAATTTATTATATATACTATAGTTTACTGCCTCTTAATAGCTAATATCCACTAAAAGTCATAATAAGGCATTAAGTATAATGTTAAGAACTCCTAGTATATAGGTTACTTATAATTTAAACTATAACAAATAATTCGCTACCTTAGCTAATTTTAGGTTTGCCTTATTAAGGTTTATTGTGGCTAAAGAGGTGTGTTTAATAATTCCTTTAGCAGGTATATAGTTAGTTAGAATGTTAACTAAATAATAGTTAGATTAAGCTATTTTTTATAGTTTCTGTATTGCCTAAGTAATTATAGCTACTTCTGCCTTAGTTAATCTATACTGCTTTTTAGCTATAAATATTAAATAAGAGAGAAAAAGGATTAAATAAAGCTTTATAGCTATAATATCCTTACTAAGTATGCTTTTTCTATTCTACTCCTTATATAATTAGAAAGCATACAAACTAAAACCTTCCTTATAAGCATTAATCTTAAAGAATAATAGTTGCTTTAAATTATAGTATTACAGTAGTATTTTCTTATAAAGCAAGGTTTTTAGCGCTTTAAAAGCCACTTCCTTATCTTTTATAAGAACAAAGGATTTTTCTTATATTTTTCTCTTATACACCTGCTTTAAAGCTTCTACTAGTAGCTTATTATGTTTATAAAGTTTACATATAAGTGCTGTCTTTTAGGTCTATAGTAGTTAGATTTATAAGTTAAACTAAGGGATTCCTGCTCTTAGGAATCCTACTATACTAATAAAGGTCTCTAAGGTTAATAAGTTATAAGGAATTTCTATTTACTAGAACAACTTAATTCTGTTATTTATATTAATAATTCTATTAGTATTAACTATAAATCCAAGAAGTTAAATTAAATAATATTTAATAAAAGACTTAGTTACTATAATATATACCTTATTTTCCTCTAGGACTTTTAAGACTATCTTAAGGTGTTTAAGATAATCCTTAAGAGTGTTAGAAAAGATAATAATATTATTAATATAAACACAAATAAAACTTTAGTATAGTCAGAAAATATAATCTATAAATTATTATATAAAAGCCGGCAAATTCTTATACCCTATTAATGTAACTTATAACGCTTCTAGCCCTCTCTTAGAGATTATTACTATATAATTTTAGTGTTCCTCTTGTACTAGAAGCTAGTAGAAAAATCCTATTATATTAAAAACTAATTTCTACTCTTTACTATATATATTTTATATAATATCCCCTTAGTCTAGTAACAGATATATATCTAGTATAGTAATATTATTAAGAGGTCTGGCATTTATAATAACTTAACCTTTCTTTATCTTCTTTATATCTCTCTAAATAATAAAACTAGGGCAGGCTATAAGTGCTAGCTTTATTAACTAAAACATCCTGCCTACTAAGTATATAGTATTATAAACTTTAGTAAATTTCTCCTAGTTTTTATGCCTAAGAGGGTACTTCCTTACTAGCTTAACCTAGTTCTACCAGCTATTAATAAAGTTAACTCTTATTTTATCTTCTTTTAGTATTAGTACTACTCCTTTATTATAGTAAATATTATACTTATTAGTCAGATCCTGTAACTTAGTAGCCGCTTCTAGATTAATATTAACAATTTACACTCTAAACTTGTTTTTAATAAAAGGTATATCTTCTAGGCAAGATACTTTATATAATAAAATACCTCTATTAATAACTTTAGAATCCAGATTATTATTAAATTTTTCTGGACTCTTTTCTGTCTTTTTTATTTTAATATCTTTACTAAAAAATGCTACATACTAGTAGACGTCCGGAATAGTAAATTTTAAATTAAGGCTTATAGCTGCCTTAAGTTAACCTACTTTACTATTCTGCTTAATTTATATAGCCTTATTAGAGTTGTTTACTACTAGCATCCTTTTCTTATCTCCCTAGTTAAGAATATTATCTAGGAAGACAGAATTAAATAACATAATATAATAAATACTAGTCTTCTCTTTACTAGGAAGATCCTTTTATATAACTAGTACCTAACATATTAAGTTTAGTAGAATTATAACATTATATGCTACTATTACCTATTAAGCTAGTATATAGCAAGCATCTTAAAACATTTGTCCTAGTACTATTATATTATACACTAACCTAAAAACTAACCTTAGATTAATAAAATCGATTTTTACTTTAAAACTATAAAAGAAACTTATACTAATTAATAATTTTAGTCCTAGATTTGGCATAACATCTGCAGTTACTATAAAGTAACCTTAGATGTTTTTTCCTCTTATAATTCCTAGAATATAAAAGTTAAAGGTAGCCCTTTTTATAATAATAAAAGCTAAAGCTACTCTTATTACTAGTTTTAGGTCTTACTTCTCCTACTTTATATTTATCTTATATTACTAAAGCTACTATTTATTAGCTAGAATTAATAATGTTCTGGTGTTTATATAGATTATATAGTTAGGTCCCTTATTATAAAATCAAATTAGTATTTTAAGGAAGGTATTTATCTGCTTTCTTCCTTTAATATTAATCTCCTATAGTCTAAATACCACCTTAATTACCTAGTCTTCTTATAGACCTCCTATTAAAATTAGCTTATTTAAACTCTAAGTTATACTATCTTATATAACGTTAACTCTAGTTATAAAAGCTTTAATAATTTCCTTTTCTTCCTTAGGCTCTTCCTATTTTCTTTTATTAAGATCCTTTATTTTACTAGTCTCTATAGTTAAAGAGATAGGATTCTCCTAGTCTAAGTCTCCCTCCTTTACTATATAAAAAGTCCTAATAAAATTAGATTTAACCTTCCCTTCTTTAGAGTTATAGTTAAATATTAAGTGTGTTTTACTACCTTCTATAGAAAAATATATATCTATAAAGTTAGACTTATTATATTTATTATCCTTTAATAGACTTTCTTCTTTAGCTAAATAATATTTAAAGTTTACTAAATACTACTCCTACTCTCTAGTATTAGGATTATTATCTAAAACTATAACTTTATAGGGTTCTTAGTTTAAACGCTCTTATTGCCTAAATTATCTTAAGTAAAATCAATCCCTTTAGTAAGGGTTTTATTACTCTTTAGATTAATTTCCTCTATAATCTTCTTCTTATAAGGATCTTTCTTTTTCTTTATTATCTTCTTAAGATTTATCTTTTTAGCTATAGGCCTTACCTTCTTTAGTCTAAGAGTTTACTTTCTTTTTTATAAGGTTCTCTTTTCTAACTTTTAGTTAGTATAATTTGTTATTATTATACTACTAGGACCTTTAAGGTTAATTCTAGTCCTATTATAGTTTATTCTAATAAACCTATTCTTAGTATAAAATTAGTAGCCTTCTTTAGTCTTTTTAGTTATAATCCCTTAGGCTGCTTAATCTCTCTTTAATATATATATAATAGGAATATTATTACTAAAAGTTATTCTATTAGAAATAGTTTTCTTTTTTTTAGTTATAGTTCTTATAATAATAATTCTAGTAAGCCTTTACTCTTTTACTCTTAGATTTATTTAAGTCTAAGGATTTATTATTATAAAGGTAAGCTTTTACTATTTCTTTAGTTTTTTCTTAGTAATAAGACTTTTATTACTCCTTTATTTCTTAATATAAATTATAGTATTTTCTATCTATTATATTAAGGTATTTATTATACTTTATGCCCTTAATAAGATCTAAGTATAGCTTCTTTAGCTTAAAATATAATTTTATCCTAAAGCATACTAAAAGCTATAAATCTATCATCTTTTTATTTGCTTTAGTATACTAAAAGATTTAAGCTATAAAGTCCTAAATAAAAACGCTATTTATAATGTCTTCTTAGGTATACTTAGCCTATTTAAGCTTTATTACTATATTCTCTGTCCTTATATAGAATTCTTCTTATACTACCTTAATAATACTATTAATACTAGTAAAAATCCATTCCTTTTTAGATTTATCTAAGTATTATTAGTACTAGATTATTACTTTTCTATAAAATAGTTACTAAATATCATAAAGTAAAACCTCCTTTTAGTTTAATAGTACTTTAAATAAGTATTCTTTTACTACCTAAATCTAAAGCTTAAGGTCTAAAAAAACAGTGGTTTTTCCTTTATATAAAATAAATTTATTACCTATGTCTACTATATCTGGTTTTAAGTTTAAAAGTCTAATATTCTAGATCTTTTAAGTTAAACTTACTAACCCTTCCTCTCTAGGAGCCCTTTTAGGTTTAGAATCCTATTCTAAATTATATTTTAGTTAGAAGGTATTCTATTTATAATATCCTAGTGTTTAGCTTAGCTAGTCATTATAAGGCTCTTTAGCATAGTAATAACTATCTCTATAACCACCTGCTTTATTACTATAACTATCTGCTTTATAGCTATATTTACTTCCTTATTATAGGAAAGTTAAAGGTGGATTTATATATTATTCTATATTGCTATTTCTAGAAGGTCCTTTTATATACCTATTACCTTATTATATAGGTAAATATAGTAGTATTTGGGAGTATTAGTATTATTAAGTATTAGTATAGTATATCTCCCTTTATTTATAATCTTTATACTCCTTAGGGTTTTATTTTTACTATTAGTATTTTATTATTAGTAGGGTATAATTTTATATATCCCTTAATAAAAAACCTTATTAAGGTACTAATATTATTACTTAAGGATTTAAAGGAGTGCCTTCTTATCTAATATTTAGTAAACTAAAGGTTTATATATCCTTAGGGGGAAAACCTTATTAGGGTACTAATATTATTACCTAAGGATTTAATAAAGCGCCTCCTTGTTTAGTAGTTAGTTTATACTATAAAAATCCTGCTTATTATAAAGACTTATATCTCTTTATAAAGGGAAACTATTAATTATAAACTAAAACTACATAAAGTAGGTTAAAAAAGGTCCTAATATTATTATATTAACTTATATATCTAAACTCTTATTATAATTTAAGTAAATCCTAATTATATAATAAAAGGTCTATTACTTCTAGTTAGTGAGATTTACTTATGCTAGTATATCCTTATATAAGCCCTATTACTTCTCTTAAGTTACTTATCTTAATTAAATAATCTTAAGACTTTATTAGCTTAGGTATTATATTTATTATTTTACTCTTTTACTAACTAAAGTTCTAGCTAATTTGCTTTAGTAAGGTAGGTTTAGTTTGCTATAGGTTTAGCTACCAAGTTATATTATTTCCTATTATTATTACTTTAAATAGTCCTTATATAATTAGTACTATGTTTAACTACTAGTCCTAGTAATTTACCTATATCTAGTTTATAAAGGCTATTATAATTTAGTTTAACTCCCTTATTTATAAAGTAAGGCTAACTAAAGTATTTAAGATGTTATCTTAGGTTTCTATTATTTATTATTAGATGTTAGTTTTTATAAAGTAAGCAAGGTTTTCTTTAATTTATTTTTATAATTTTTATATTACTCTTATTACTTTATATACTTTTTTCTAAGTTTTAGCTACTTTTTTAATACTTTATAGGATTTTATAAGCTAAGGTTTTACTAATAATATTCTTAGTTTTAGGTTTTAGCTTATACCTTATTATAATATTAAATGCTTTTTTAGTATTTATTAATTTCTAGTATACTTATCTTCTCTTATTAGTTCTAAGGGGTTATAGGTCCTTAGGAGATTATAACTTTCTAGCTAATTACTCTTTCTCTTTTTTAAGTATAATAGGATTCTTTATTATTAAAGGACCTTTTACCCCTTATATAGCATTATTTATTATCTTATTTATATTAGTTAAATCTTTAGGTATTACAAATACTCCTATATATATTAACATATTATAGTTCCTTATCTCTTTATAATTTTTATTATTCTAAAAGTCTAAGTAAGTAAAGGACTTATAGTAAACTAACTTATTACTTTCTAAGAATTCTTTACTTAATACTAAAGTCTGCTTTAGTAATAATATAAGTTATATAATAATAGTTAGTTATTTCTATTATTTCCTGCTAAATAAAGCTGTTTTTTATATTTTATTACTTTCTAAGGTCTCCGTAGGGTTATTATCTAGCTTAGGACTAAAAACTATAGCTAAAAAGGTACCCCTAATATTTAATAGCTTTTTAAGTTAAAAAGCCTTTAGTTCTTTAATAAGTATAATAATAAGCAAGGATTTAGGCTCTTTAAGAGGTATTATTATAGTTAAAGTCTTTAGTTTTACAAGAAGTATAGTCTTAAGTAGGGTAGTTCTAATCCTTAATAATATTACCTTAGGTTTAATTACTAATAGTTTAAGAAGCCCTTTTTTCTTAGCCTTTTTTAGTATTTATTATATTAAAATTAGCTCTTCCCTAAATTATAAGTAATATATAGGGATTAGGTTAACTAGTTATAGTGGTTCTAAGGTTTAGTAAATCTTTTCTTTATAGAATTTATAACTTCCTAGATAGGAAAGGTCCTTAACCTTATTATTAGTAGTTACTAGTCTTCCTTTAAAACTAAGAGGGTTAGGATTTTACTTAAGGTATTTATAAAGATTATAAATATAATAAAGCTTTCCCTTAGTAATTATTATAGTATATAGTTAGTAGTTATTTAATTTCTAGCGCTAACTTATTAATTTAAACATAAGTTCTATTAAATCCTTCTTACTTCTTCGCTTATAGCCTTACTATAAGTAGTAAATCTAATGTTTTAGTACACTACCTTACTTATTAATAACAGTAACCCTAATTCTTTAGCTATTATAGCCTTACTAGTTAGAACCTAGTAATCCAGTAATTTAACTTAATATATCTTACTAACTAAAAGCAGTAAATCCTTAATTTTAATTAAAACCTTATATAAAGGACGTAAGTAATTACTACTAGTTATTACATAGTGGTATTATTATGTAGTTAGTTAAAAGCAACTGTAAAGCTATTATTAATATTATTATAAAGGGGTTATTAAACGCACCTATATATACTATTATTAAGTTATATAATTAAGTGCATTTTGTGTAAGTTATTATTATTTTAAGTCTTACTAGCTGCATAATAAATCCGTCTTATATAGGTAGGGATCCGACATTGCGGATTATCCCGTAACACCGGGAGTATATAGCATATTATACAACTTATTAGGAGAACTCTATCTTAAGGGATAGAGTAACTAGAGAAATAAGACCTTTATAGTTAAAACTAATGCCTTTTTACACAATTTCTCTAAACTTTATTACTAATATGCTAGAGGTAAACTTAGCAAACACTATATAAGCTATAAAAGGATACTTAAAGTATAATTCCCTTTGCCTAGTAAACTATTTATTTAGTAAGAGAACCCTCTTAATTCCTAGGAATATAATATATTTAGTATCTATATAAGCAGAACTATTTCTTTAAGCTTTATATATTATAGACTAAGGACTACTAAAGTAAATAGTTAATAACAGGGACCTTAAATTTATTTTTAAGATTTAGTAAGCTATATTTACTAAGCTAAGAGTTAAATTCCTAATAGTAACTGCCTACTACCTGTAAATAAATAAAGCAGCTAAATAGAAGAATTCGACAGTAATTATAGCTATTTACTATTATACTATAATAAATCTAACAGTATTATAGGTATTAATCCTTCTAGTATTATAGCACAATCTTAATAATATAATAGCTATAGCTATTAACTAGTTGCCTAATAAGTTATTATATAAGCTTAAACCGCTAGACCTTATTAACCTTCTTCTAGAGCAAGTAATTTCTAACACACAGCTAGAGAAAGAGAACTTAAAGGCATTTTATAAGCGTTATTAGAGAGAGGCTTAACTTATAATAACTACTATAGCCGCCCTATTTAAAATTAGATATAACTCCTAACATAACCTAGTGGATATTAATATTAGAGATATAATATACTTATAACTATATAAAGAATACTAGCTTCTAGAAAAGCTAAAGAAGAAATAGTTACTATAAAGAGCAGGACTATATAAGGTTCTTAAAAAGGTAAATCCTTTATTATACTAACTTGAATTTCTATTAACCTTAAAGGTATATCTAGTAGTATTAATTACATATATCTAGAAACCACACTAAAGTAAAGATCCCTTTAGTAAAAAGGAAGCGCTTTTTTTACTAATTAATCTAAAAGGGAGCAGTAAAGCTAATTACTAGGAAATTAAGTAAATTATTTTATATAAGGTAAAAATCTACTATATTAAGGGATAAAGCCCTAAGGTAGCTTACCTTATAAGATAAAAAGGATATACTACTAAAAATAACTAGTAAATTAATAATAGTAAGATAAAGGTAAATATATTAGAATTAATAAATAAATATCTAAAGGAGCATTTAATTAACTAGGATAAGAAGTATAAAAAGAAAGGGCTTATAAGGCAGGAGTGCTAATAATGCCTTAAGGTTAGCAGGATCTAATATCCTGTAGGACCCTATGTAATTACTACTAGTAGAAACACGTAACCTTATTTTCCTATAACACTACTTATAATTTTACTTCACTTTTCACTTAACCCCTTATCCGCACTTTCTAACACCCTAGATTTCCCGTTTTTTCTTTATTTTTTAACCTTTTATTCTTGCTTTTAACTATTATATACTTTAAGTTTTTCTTTCATTTTATTTCATTTTTTTTTTAACTATTATTACCCTCTCTCAGATAATTCCGATATATATTATAAGAAATATAAAAGATAAGTTCTATATAAAGGATTTTAATCCTAATATCTTAGTTAAGTTTTTATTATTTTATAGAAAAAAGTAAAAAATAATAATTAAGTTAGTAAAGCTGTTTTTTAAAGGGAACTAAGTAAGAGTAGCTAGGGATACTAATTCTGCCCTTTATAACTAAATAACTAAAGCTTAGTAAGAAGATAAGTAAAGGGAAAAGGCATATACTAACCTAATAACTACCTATTAATACTATATAAAGACTACTATTAAGGATAAGAATAAGGACTTTAGAGCAGATATAAACTATAAGAATAACATTTTTAATATTAATATATCTAGAGAAATGCTTAGCCCTAAAGGCTAGGTAGTAGTAAAGTGCCTTTAAAATATAAAAAAAAGCAAGATAATTGCTAATACTCTTATAACTAAAGGGATTTCTACTAGTAGTTTAAGTTAAGATCCTCTTATAATTATATAAAAAATATAAAATAAACTAGAAAAACTAGACTTTAGTAAGCTAATTTACTATTTTAGTTATATAAATAAATACTATTAATATTAGAAGATAGAGTTATTTACAAGAGGTAATACAGGACTAAAGCCTTTTAGAATATAGTAATATTAGGCTAGAGATAGTATATAGAGCATAATAAACACTATTTATACCTACTCTAAATATTTTACGGCCTAAAGACTGTAAATTAATAAAAATAGATTTTTTATTATAAAGATAAACTCTATATATACACTATAAATTAAAGTAGTATAATAGATTTTCCTTATTAAGGAATTAATTCTAGTAGCTAATAATAACAGGCAGAAGAAAACCAAATGCCTAGCTAATACCCTAGTTATTCAGAATATTAAACTTTATATTAAGTAGGTAGTAGCATGATTTCTTAATAGTAAATAAATAAATAACTAAGCTAGATTTAAAGAGTAGTAACTAGAATTACTATTAAAAGAGGAAGTACTTATAGCTAAATACTATAATAAGTTAGGAGGTATTAATAGCTTTATAGCTAGGGCACTTACTACTATAAGATAAGTTAATCTCTTAAGCATAGGTTTTTAATAGGGGATTATTAATACTAGTAAAGAGTATAGAACTATAACCACTTAATAGAACACTAATATACTAAGAAAGAAACTAGCAGACTAAAGGAATCTAATCCAAGGTTTAGCTAAATAATATAAGCTAATAAGTAAAGTAATAGTTAGAAAGACTATTTTAAAAAAAATAAAGTTAAGGCTAGTAAACTAAGCTATTAATATATAATTTAGTAAACTTAAAAATAAAACTAATATACTTAAAGGGGATATTAAGGCCTATAAAAAGTCTTTTAGTATAATAAAAGCTAGTCTTAAGATTATTAATAAGTATATTATAAGGACCTTAGCTAAAATAGTAATACTAAAGAAGAAGGCTAGGAATATTAAGACTACTAGGCCTACTCCTTAAATACCTTTACTAAAATCTACAGCTAAAAAGATAACCTTACCTATAGTAAGCAAAAAGCTAACTAGCCTAGCTAAACTAAATTTACTAGTTAGAAAAAAAATAAGATTAACTATAGCAGTAATAAAGGCAACTATATTAAACATAAGCTTATTTAAGTTATTACTAAAAAAGGCAAAGCAAAAGACGCCTGCTAAAAATAGGCATAATATTAATAGCACTATAAAAAGGCAGAAAATAACAATGAAATATACAACTAAGAACATGGAATTAGCTAAAACATTAAATAAATAAGAGACCCTCTTATAGTAGTATAAGGACTAAAATTTTAGCTAATATATTATGCCGTTTAATATTAGAAGCAGTCCTTAAAAATCACATAGCTCTAGGTAGATTACTATTTAATTATAAAATATATAGCTTAGATTAAAGGTTTAGCTATATTATAAAGGGTATTATAGTAAATAGATTAATTATAGAAAAAGTTATATTTAAAGGACTATTGCTTTCCTTATAATTACTAAGCTATATAGTTTAGATATAGGAAAATTTCACTTTTAGTAAAGATAAAATAGCATGGCTAGTAGCCGTCTTCTGCTTAAAAGTGATAATACCTTAATAACCTCTATAGAACTACCTTTAATATACCTAGCTTAAATATATAAAGGACCTTTATATATAAAGTTAAAAGCAGAGAATAACTTAAGATATCTAATATACTTTAAGGAAAGGCACAGGCTACCTCTCTTACTTTTAAAAGGAAAGCCTCTTTTTCTATAGCCTAATTCTTTTCCCTTTATATAGCTTCCCTTTATTAGTTTACTATATCTTTAGAGGTATAATATTTTTATTTTTAGTTTAACCTAAGTCTTTTTTATTCTTTTATATAAGTTATTACTATAGTTAATAGTTAGTGGCATTATTATAATATAATTATAACACTTTAAATAAGAGAATTACTTATAATATAGCAACTTCTAGAAGCATATAACTAGAGGTTACTAGTAATATAGTTATTCTTTAATAAGCTACTTATAGCTATAATAATATAAGTAAATAGAGATGTTTTATAATTTATATTACTATTAATAGCTTATAGTGTAAATTTATAAGGCTTATATAAATAAGGACTTTAAGAAGTAAATATTTAGGTATAACTAAAATAGATCTAACTATAGTTAACAGGTTTATACTACTTAAATTAAATTTCCTTTTATTATAGTTTATTTTACTTAGACTAAGATATTTATTTATCTTTAAATTTTATAAGTAGTTATTATTATATTACTTATTACTATTTAAGTAATGTTTTTAGCAGATTAAATATAACTAAACTAATATAAGGAGGATATATTATAAATTAAATTGTATTCTTTTATAAATAAAAGTTTTTTTTTATATATATTAATACTAGTTTAGATAAATCCAGAGAATAACTAAAATAGTTATCTTTAAGGAAGGGGCACTTATTATAAAATAATCTGTAATATTAAATCCCTATCTATATAGGACGGATTTATTATACAGCTAGTAAGACTAGAAATAATAACAACTTACATAGAATACACTTAACTATATAACTTAATAGTAGTATATATAGGTGTATTTAATGACCCCTTTATAATAATATTAATAACAGCTTTACAGTTGCTTCCAACCGACTACGTGACAATACCACCACGTAACAGAGTCTCTTTTAGGTATAACCTAGCAAATTTATAGTTATTAGCAATTACTAATTAGTATTAGTAATGCTTAGGTTATAAGTATGTTATAGTATAAATATAGGGGGGGGGTTTAATAATTAATTTATCTATATTTCTAAAAGAGAGGAAGAAGCAGGCTATAATATAAAGGTATAGTGTTATAGCTATAGTATAGCCCCCAGGTTATATAACCTGTAATCCAGCCAATTAGGGTGCGTGCATTCTGTGTGCGACCCACAATTCCTGGTTAATGCGGCGTATCCCTTCTATCATCCATACGAGCGATTCCGACAGCTTACATAAAGCCGTCCGCTCTCCGGCTATGTAGATCCGAGCTTCGAGCTCGAATCCATCACACTTATAATGAAATTTTAGCTATATTATTAAGTAATATAAAAGCTATATATATAAAGTAATATATTAATAGTTTACTTACTTAATAACATAATATTTAAAGAAGTAAGTTTATAGTAAATTTAAAGCTATATATTTTATTTAAGATTTTAAGGAGTTTACTTATAATAAAGCAAAGAAAATCTTATTCAAAAAAGTAAGAATACTTAAGAGTAAAATTATAATAAGAGTTTATTTATATAATAAAATAATATAAAAGCTATATAAAGAAGTTTATATTAAGTTTATAAAGTAATTAGTAATTTAGTTATAATATCAAGGTACTTATATAAAGAAATAATTAAAATATATAAGTAAGAGTTAACTATAAATACTTATATAAAAATAAAAATATTATAAGTAACTAATAACTTATTTATATAAAAAAATATAAATACAACATAAGATAAAAATAAGTAAGAGTACTAAGGGTTAGTTATTATAATATATAGAAAATTATTAAAAAAGAAAGATAGTAAGAGACTAATAAGATAAAACTAAATATTTAAACTAGCTTATAGTAATTAAAAATAATTATAAGTAAAAAAACACTTTATTAAGAGAGCTATAAAATAAAGGCCTTACTAAGGTAAGCTATACCTTAGCTATATATATATATTGTTAAGCTTTATAGTACATTTTACCACTAAAGCTTACAGGCAAGGCTAGATTATCTGGCCCTCTAAAGGTTATCAACTAACCTTCCGGATTACTGGAGATCTAGGGTGCTTACATAAGCATATTTAGACTTATTGGAAAGCCCCTTTTTAGAGGATTCTAATAATATCTAAATATACCCTATATAAGAAGAAACTAAGGAGATATACCCTATAGAATTAGGTAGAATTTTATGAAAGCAGGATGACATATGCTCTAGTAGGTCTTAGTAGGTTAATTAGAAATCAACTACTTCCTTTCCTTTTTATTTTATTCTTTACTAGGTTTACTAAGCCTAATTAAGCTAGTAACCTATAGTAGGTATAGCCCTATTTGTCTTCTATTTTCTATATATATAAGGAGGCCTTCCCTCCCTACCTTAAATAGATTTTCTTAACTTTAATAACAATAATAATAGCATTAGTAATACGATCTTTTTGATATATTTTACTTAGCACCTTTTGTTATTGTTCCCTGTTTTATTCTAGAGCTTATATTATAAGCTATATAGTCTATAGCTTATAAGCAAGACTTTTGTTTATTATACTTGCTTATATAAGTAAGAGTCTTCTAATACTACTGTAGGATAGTATTAGGTATAATTAGGCGTGCCTTCTTATATCTAGCTATATCTTACAATATATATATATAATAAAAGAGGCCTTATAAAGAGATTAAGGGAGCAGCAAATATAACCTTTATATTATAACCCCTAACTACAGCTACCATGCAGCGTGCACGCATTACTATAGCCTTCACTTTATTAGCAGACCCGACAACCGTGACAGTAGTAGCAGCCTCTTCCCCGCGCATGCGACCGGTAATATAAGTGTTAATAATATGCAGAGAGAGTAACTCTAAACATTATATATCCTTTTGGCCTAGTAGGCCTAGGCAATTAGATTAGGCTAGCGCCCAGGGGCTGCGCAGGCACCCGCGATGGCCTAATCGGGCTAGACCCTCACACCTTAGCTTACATTCTGGCCAAATAGCTAGGTAGCTACTTTCTTTCTAGTCTATCATCATTAGGTATTCTATCATCGGTTATGAGCCACAGGCTTTCACAGTCTAAAGCTAAAACAGCTACATTAGGAACAGCCACACCAGGGACATATTTATAGGTTGAATATAAACATGGTGTTTAATAGTAAATATGGAGGAGATACCTATATTAAATAATATAAGTTTTAACATTCTTATCTTAAATTTATTATTTGTTTAAAATAGAAGGTCGTGGTTTTAGGCAGATAAAGTTATAAATAGGGAACGTTGCAGCACATGGAAGGTGTAGAAGAAAGACTGTTAGCAGCTCAACATGTGTAAGGGACGGATGTGAAAAGGATTTAGAGTAGGGGACGCGTACGTAGGGACGTATTGTTTACATGTCAATACTAGTGTCATTAGCCGGTTCGGAAGAATTCAGCCGGGTGCTAAGCAGGAAGCAGGAAATCAATGTCACGGATAGGAGTATGACTCGTTTTATGCAGCGTTGGAACGGACAATAGGTCGACTCGTGAAACCGGCTAAAGACATTGAAGATTTGGCCACTACTATCCGCTTCCAACGACATTTGCCAAAAAGTGGAATCGGCCTTCTGAATAGGCCCACCATGGATTAGTGGGTGAAGCAACACTGAATGTAAAATCTGGGCAGAATAAATCTTCATAAGTGTGAACTCTATGCAAGCATCAATGCCAAGCTGGATTGATCCAACATTATCTTTAAATACTGCGGGTCTTAGAGTATCATTTTGCTAGCAAGTATACCACGTATAACAAAATCATATTCTAACTTATCTATCCAAGAACATGGGGTGTGTTTAATACGAACGGTCTTCCTTTTTTTTTGGTGTTGTGGTTCTAACGTTCTTACTAACACGGAATATACAGCAGCTTATCCGCAGTTCTTGAGAGTCAACGGGTTGCACTAAGCAATAACGACTTGACGACATGGGCAAAATCCCTGACTACAAGAGCCTTCTCAAGCTACCACAGTTACTATGGCCTTTCCACGACCAGCTGTCAGGTTTATGATACAGCTTGGGTCGCAATGATCCGCAAAACAAGAAACAACGTGGAGGAATGGCTCTTCCCAGAATGTTTTTACTACATCTTAAGAGCCCAATTCGCAGACGGAAGTTGGGGTATCCTACCCACAACACAGACTGCTGGCATCTTGGATACAGCTGCGTCTCTGCTGGCTCTCTTACTCCATGCCAAGGAGCCGCTCCAGATAGTAGATGTGTCACCAAATGAAATTCATCAGCGCATCGAGCGTGGATTTTCTTCCCTTCGAGACCAGTTGGGCCAATGGCACGACGTCGAAAAGTCTAACCATATTGGCGTTGAACTTATCGTGCCCGCTTTATTCGCATATCTTGAAAAGGAGCGTGGATCATTTGTATTTGATTATCCATGCAAAAACGCTTTGGAATCTATGAACAAGGCCAAATTAGCCCAGTTCAAGATAGAAAACTTGTATACCCGGCGGCCGTCATCAGTTCTGCATTCACTGGAGGCGTTTATAGACGTGGTTGACTTTGATCGGGTCTCCCACCATTTGTATCGCGGTTCGATGATGGCATCACCGTCATCGACTGCCGCTTACCTTGTAGGCTCGTCAACATGGAGCGATGAGGCTGAGTCGTACCTCAGGCATATTGTCAAAGCTGGAGTTGGCCACGGTGATGGTGGAATCCCAGGAACTTATCCGACAACTCACTTTGAGTGCAGCTGGGTAAAGAAACCCATGCCATTTGTTTTCAATTATAACTAACCTTTCTCTTGCACAGACTTTAGCTACGCTTTTCCAGGCGGGATTTACCAAAGAAGAAATTGAGTGTGACGGACTGCAAGACCTCGTGGATATCCTCAAGTCTTCTCTTGACGATGAGGGCGGAATAATAGGCTTTGGTAAGTGCCGACGAAAGCCTAGTCCGTCATCGAATCCGCTAATATATATGGATAAGCACCACATACCGCCGACGTTGACGACACCGCCAAAGCTCTTCTGGCGTTGGAACTTTCAGGTCAGCACGTCAGTCCAGACACAATGATCAGAGTCTTCGAAGGAAAGGACCACTTTACTACGTTTGGAGCTGAACGAGATCCCAGCCTGACGTCCAACTTACACGTTCTGCTTTGTCTTCTCCACCAACCGACTCTGTCTCGATATAGTTCTCAAATCGTCAAATCAACCCGCTTCATCTGTCAATCATGGTGGGATGGTGATTTTCGTATCAGAGACAAATGGGTGAGTTTCGCGCGGTCTTTGAACATTCTACGTCGCTGACATATTAAGAACCTGAGTCACCTGTATCCATCAATGCTGCTCGTGGAGGCTTTCACTAAATTGATTCACACGATTGATTGTGGCCAGCTGCACCAAGACATGGACCTCGGTCTACAATGTAAAGTGAGCTTGTCCTTGTTCCAGGCTTGTCTGCGTATCATGTTGGGTCAAGGCGAAGACGGCTCTTGGGGTGGCTACCAGGAACAGACCTGTTACGCAATTCTTGCTCTTTCTCACGCACGCCACATATCATTCTTCAGCAAATTTCGGGATCAGGTGCAGGCTTGCATGAAAGGAGGGTCCGATTGGCTGACATCAAACACCTATCGGTCAGAGGACTTGACCTGGACTTCCAAAACGGCTTACAACGTGGCTTTTGTTGCTGAGGTGTATAAAGTGGCAGCCCTGAAAGCAGCTTTTCCCAACGCGTCACCAGCCGGGGAAATCGGCCATAGCCTGCCATTTGGAAGCATTTTGGAAAACCTGGAAGGCCATATGCGTCTGGTTCGCAAGACATCTCTTTTCGCTACCCTTGACGAGTGGCAAGTTCGAGCTTCAATGATCGAATCGTACTTCTTTGTGCCGCTTTTGCAGACTCATAGGCTTGAAATATTCCCTCGAGAAGAAGAACATCTCACCGAAGATAGATATCTCACCATCATCCCGTTTACTTGGGTTGGATGCAACAACCGGAGCCGCACGTTTGCGTCTGGGAGCTGGTTGTATGACATGATGATGCTGTCTATGTTTGGTTATCAATGCGACGAATTTATTGAAACAGTTGCTGGACCTGCATTTCCCGGGACCAATCATCTCCACAACGTCATCGACGACATTTTCTGTGGCGTTGATCAAGGCTTCCCGGGGTCGTTGAATGAAGACAACGGGGAGACGACGTCGCTTAATGGCAACAGAGACGACGCCAGCAATCTTCCAGGGCCACAAAAAGTCAATCTATGCCTCACAAAATTTGTCTCCTGGATCAAGGGTCACGAATCCGTGCGCAGGGCGAGTAGCTGGGATCGCGACAACCTTCTTCGGGAACTCAAAATATTTCTGCATGCGCATGCAACCCAGATGGAGGACAACTCCCGCTTCGCTATACAAAACAATGGGGATATCTTTATGTCGCCGGGGCGGAGCTACTTTCACTGGGTGCGAACGACTGGCGGCAGTCACGTAGCATGCGCATGGCCCCTGGCCTTCTCCAATTGCCTGCTCTCGGCCAATCTTGGTCGAGGCGAGGAGGTCTATCCTTCGGTAGCACAGAAATACTTTTGTGCTGCGGTGTCGCGCCATTTGACAACCACGTGTCGCATGTACAACGACTACGGTTCCATGTCGCGGGATTCGGATGAGCGCAACATCAATTCTATGCACTTTCCCGAGTTCTTGCCCTGTGGAGACGAAGAAAGCAGGAAGAAAAGTCTCGCTCAGCTTGGCGAATATGA
This sequence comes from Aciculosporium take MAFF-241224, assembly GCA_000222935.2. Taxonomy (NCBI): domain Eukaryota; kingdom Fungi; phylum Ascomycota; class Sordariomycetes; order Hypocreales; family Clavicipitaceae; genus Aciculosporium; species Aciculosporium take. Next base: position 34,740 of record AFQZ01000150.1, on the reverse strand, counting down.
AACTGCGTGCTTAATACAGGCAATATCTGTGTTAGACAAGGAAATTCAGGGCGCAACTAAGATCCCCTCGAGAATCGATTTGGACAACAGGAAGCTTGATATTCTGCGACTTTTCTGCGATGTCACAGATTTCTATAACCAGTTGTATGTTGTAAAAGATCTGTCCAGCTCCCGTAAGCAGATGCCAGGAACGGCATGCGGGCGGCCATAACGACTTATGACTTAGAAGATTTTTATATATGTGACCTCTTGGGCTAATAAGTCCGCTATTTATTTTGAAGCATCCATATATCTATTGATGCATTGTACGCGACGTGGGCCCAGATACCTTTTTGGTGAACGAGTTCGGAAAACCAATCACATCAACTAGCAGTTTCTAAGACGATGCCAGTCAATTATACCATGCAGCGGTGGCCACTGCGATTGTGTAGTGCTGGTGGTAGCATAGCATGACCGACCAGAATATACTATATAGAGATGATCTGTAAGAGCGCGCGAGTGACGAGATCAACGCCGTTCAATTAATGGATTGGGTAGCATGAGATTCTCAGGTTCCCGTCATTTCTGAGTAGAATTTTATCTCGAAAGCGAATGAGTAGGTGGACAGTAGTTCCCTCGAAAAAAGCCTCGAAACAAAATGTCATGAAATGATGGCGACTAGAGAATGTCCGTTGTGTTCTTTCCGAATAATAATAGTGTACTTTTTTTGGTTCAGTTCTGTATATTACACCACGGCAATGTTTCACGAAACCCCATATCTCGCCGACTCTGATTTCCCTTTGCGAAACCTGGGCATGACTTAACTAGTGTCTGTAGAACTTCTCGCTGGTATCAAAGTATTCCGGTACCCCTCGCCTAGTTTGTGCTTCCTCATTTCGGTGCTCGTTTGTTCCTCGTTTCAATACTCGTTTTCTTCCCCGTTCCCTGCTCGTTTGCTCTTCACTCTTGATGTATCGAAGTAAACCGTAGGCGCATAAGCGAGCCAGTACAATAACGAACTCATCGATGAATACCACACTAGCACACCATGTCTGTCCTTTCTCGTCTATGATAATTATGAATCTCGGTCTTCGGTTTTTTTTTTCTTACTGAACTTGAAAGATAGTATATCAAGTTCAGTATCTATCCTAATATCGTAATCAGTTCAAACTATGTATACTACATTGTCGTAAGGATTGCACAAGACCGCCATTGCCGTGGTCTGCAAGAGCTTTGGCGTTGGTACCACTCGTTGTCCCCTGTCCGACTAGATATTGTCGATGATTTCGCAAGAAAGGAGCTATGTGCCATTCAAGGCCATTCTTTATTGCTCTACTGCATGAGGAGCTCTAGTGTGGACTTGGGACAGTAGCATGTTTGTCTGTTACCCAGTCCCTTTCCACTTACAGCCCTGCGCTTCACGAACCAGGAAACGCCTCTAGAAAAGTGATTGAATCAGATACGTTAGTGTCGGATATGCGAACAAAGCTGACCTACAAGAAAATCGGCAGAGCCAATCGAAGCGTCGATGACAGAGTCCTTGGTAAAACGTCGCAAGAGCCCAACTCGTCTTGAAACAACGCTCGAGACTGAAGGTCGGCAGGCTGCGCTGGAACGCCGTCGCAAGCAGATTCAAGGTCGGAAAGTCGAGCGACAAACTCTGACAAGCGCTGGCCAATTGGGATAAAAGGTTTAGTCAGTTCGGGAAAGACAGCAATCTAGGGAGTCATTACCGCAATATTGTCAATTTCTTGCCGATTTTATGGGTCAAGATGGGAGTTTTCGCCTTTCCCTCTATCGTGAAGAAGCCGAATGTCGCAAAATGGGAAGAGGCGTTGAAACGCGTATTGGAGCGGTGGATTCAAGACCCCGATTTACCATTTCTTTCGCTGCGAACGGATCTTTAATCGTCTGTTTTCAACTGCTGGGGCACCACCATGTCATCAACGCAAAGCCTGGCGCGTTGAATATATGTTATGCTGCCTTGTATCTCCTGGCAGATCTTTATCGTCACCATTCGCTTCCAGCAATGTTATTCAACCACGACCGAACATATTTGCGAGAAAATCGCTTTGCTGGTTTCCAGCAAGCTTTAAAAAGGTCGACGAGAAGTGGAAGACCTCGAACCCGTCGTGGAGGAAGAAGCTTGAGGAATTTGACAGCTGGAAGAAGTCGGCTTCCAAGGCCAAACATGCGCAGAAGCGAACCGGAGTGGAGCACCATCACCAAGATGGGGACGCATTCACTAAAGCAAATCCATTGCAGGAAGAGGCAAATGAAGAGATTCGCATTTGGGAAAGGTTTCATCCCGATGCACCATTCGACATGTTCATATTCGCAGACAATGAGACAAACTTCTCTACTCGGAGCTCGAAAACGAGATCGCGTCTCTAGAGCACGTGAACCTAGAACCGGGGATAATTAAACGTCTTGGGCGAGGTATTGGGATGCATCACGCAGGCATGAACAGGGATTACCGTCAAATGTATGTTGTCGTTTCCTTTCCTCGATTCTCTGACTCCTTGACCGGTCAAAGTCGTCGGTAAACCCAGAAAAAGCAGAAAAGGACGAACGGAGCTTCGTCGGGGCGAGAAGATCAAGGAATGAAGATGCATCAAAACTGTTGAAGCTTTTAAACCTCTGAACTGTGCTGGTGGGAAATGGAGGCTGATTATCAGGTACATTTGGAACGTGTTATCCACTGGAGGTGCTGACATATGATATGTTGAGTGTTTCCTTGTTGTGGCCTGCTGAATCTTATAAATTACCGCAATTGTCATGTACTAGTGTCTGTTCACTTCCCATTGGCCAAATCTCCCCTTGAATGGATTTGTAAAATCATTCAAACATTATACTGTACGTATGCTGGATACCTCTGAGATAGCAATGGAGTTTGTCGTTCCGCTGCTCTCTGGATCCATCCTTCTTTCCAAATGAGGCACGGAGCCAGTCTGTTCTTTTGTTGAAAAAGATAAAAAAAGAAGAAGAAGAAGAAAGAAACCGGAAGAAAAGGCGTTGTGGGTCTTTTGACAGGTATGTCTGGTGCAATAACCGTCTTGTCGCAAATGGGACCGGATATTTTTAATCGGATGCGCTGGGCATGTGGGCTGGCCTGGGAGTGACGATGGAAGGAGCGGACCAGCTCCACAGCAATACGGACCTGAGCCTGGTGGCGCGAATGGCGCGTTCCAACTTGCCTCTCCACATGTTGGCTTTGTTCGGTGGCGTACCGTCTTCGTCATCGTTGTACTGTATTGAATTTCATCCCGTCTTCTTCTCTGTCATATTTATTGACTTTGGTTGCTATTCTTTCTTCATTATTGTTCTTCTTTCTGCTAACGGCCACCCCCTTTCTTTCCTTTGCGTATATATATGTAGTATGGATATACGTAATCTATGTGTGGCACCATTATTCGGGCGCACATCACGTGCAGGAGAAAAACCACTTATTGCCAACTCTCAGACCACACACCGGACGAGTTACCGCCACCACAGTTTCACAAAAAAAATAACAGACCAGATGATGGACCAATCTTGTCATGCGAGCGTTGTCACAAATCCGACCGTTGTGCAGACAGGCGCTCCAGCCTGTGACTGAGAAAAAGGGGCGCCAGTATATACCTAACCTTAGGTACCTACTTCCTACCTACTTAGGTACTTACCCACATACTTAAAGGTACCTACTTCCTAGATATATAAGTACCTTAGGTATCTAGGTAAGTACTCAGGTACTATCTTACAGTACGAAGCCAAAACTTGGAAATTTCCCATGTGTTGTTGGCCATTCGTTGCGAGTTGGCCATTCGTTGCCAACTCCACACAGCCCCTAAACATGGTCGCGTGCGCAGTGCCCGTTTTCCTTGCGCCCCACTCGTCCCGGACGCTCCTGCTTGTGTATAGTTCCCGACTCCCCTGTCAAGCTGTTACTGTAGCTGATGGGCGTTGGTGGGTACCACCCACTATATACTGATATCGCACCCACTCATGCCGCTCTACAAGTCTCATATTATAATCCTACCTGGTACCTACCTAAGATATTTACCTAATTTAACCTCCAAGGCTAATTAGCGGTAGACCCTTCCAAGTTCTTTCCTTTGCCTCAAAAATTGCGATTCTCGAAGCAACACCTTCTGCTAACATACTACTTGTGTGTGACCGTCGGTTCGCGCGTCTCTCTTCGTGCAGTCTTGTCTGTCGGTGCCATTTCTCCAGCATTTTTTGTCTTCGACGCCTCGACCACAAACAAACGATTGCTTCGAATCCAGCCTGAATCTTTTTGCAACCCGAAGGCAAGCATCATTTGGAAAAGACCAATCTCGGGAAACGTGTCCAAAAGCCCTCGAGCGGCTTGGGTTCGCCTCGATGAGAACCAACAGTAACGCGCCATGTATTCTGCCTTCGTTTCCTTCTTGTTTGCCATCTTTATTATCTGCATCATCGCGACCAAGGTTCTTCGTCTGATCGTCAACGCCCATTTTTTTCCTATTCCGGTCTTTATCTGTTGTCTACCAGCCTTTCTCCTCCCAGATGTTATCATAATCAGTACGTTTTGGGCCTTGCTACGCCGAAAGAACAGCGTTCTAGGTCTTCTTGGCTTTGCTGTTGCTTGCATAGTTTGGTAAGTCAATACTTGTCCAATACTTGATATGGTTGTCCGTGTGCCCATCTGGATGACGCTGACTGGACGCGCTCTTCCTTGACTTTATAGTCTCGTGACACTTGCAGCCGCCTCATCTCAATTGGGTTTCTTTTACCAAACAGGGGGTGAGATAAACTGGGCGGATGCGGCCTCGTTCGCCTACAGCGAAGAGACACGCAAGGTTCTATTAAGCGAAAGTGCTACTCCTCTTTCCTTCGCCTGCGCTATTCTTTTAGTCTCCTGGATCGTCAAGTCATGGCTTCAAAAACTTGTTGGCGGTTCCTTGTCCGCTGCCGAAGTTCATGCACGCTCAGGTTTGTCAACCTGATTCCCTTGTTCCAGCAACGTTGAAACGGAAGAAAAGTTGCGTCTAACGCTTCTTCCTAGTACTCCGGTGTGCTATGGCAAAGACTACGCCAAATAAGTCCAATAAAGCTGAAACCGAATCGTCTCTTCTGCCCACTAGGGAATGGGATTCCGACTCCGACCTTGATCATGATTCCGACAGTGCTAGTTTCCAAATTTTCGATGACCGACTGACGGATAGTGAAGACTTGGAGGATCGCGCAATGTTGTGTACCCGAATCATTGCAAAGGGCTTCACAGTGTTGATCGTACTTGGATTAGTCGCCATCTTCACCATCTTTGACCCTGACCGACCTTATAGTCGCATGCTCATGACACTGCCCCTGCCACTACTTGCTGCTTTCGGCCCAAAGTCGATGGGGTGCCCGTCCAATTCATGGCCACTACCGGAGCTTATTGAGAGCGAGTTGTGGGAAAAACCCCTGGGAAACTACAAGGGGTGGGCGCCAGGTATGGCCAACGATATCATACAAGAGTATAGACACGGGGCCCCGGAGTGGCTGCCATCTCAACTTCCGGATGGGTTTGCTCGCTGGAGTGAGGATGCCAGGGCGGGTGATATCCAGGTGCTCCTGCAGAATACCACAGGTGCACATACAAAAAATGGCTGCCTTGATCCCCTGGTGTTGGACCCATACTACAATCCGGCAAATGATCCTATGAAGATCACCAATTTGGACAATCCTTTCTTGGAACCATTACAACAGGTTTTGAAAGACCGATCTGTCAAGATAAAGCATATTGCCTTGATTCTGATGGAGAGTGTGCGGGAGGAGGTTTTTCCCCTGCAGCAAGGATCGGGTTTTCACAACCTGATCATGAAGTCACACGATGAACTCGATTACAATGATATTAATGAGTTGCTGTCTGAAATCTCGCCCAACGCGGAACGCATCACTGGCCTGGAAGGCAAGTGGATGGGTCAAGACGGCGCACGCTTTGGCCCCAAATATTCCGAGTGGGACGACAAGACAGAGCAAGGATTTGGTGGACTCAGCATAACTGGTGGGCTTACAACTAGTAGCATCTCAACAAAAAGCTTGGCCTCGGTCCATTGTGGGACATGGCCATTACCTGTGGACATGTTCGAAGAAGCGGAGACAGAAAGCTATCAACCTTGCCTGCCGCAAATCCTGGAGCTTTTCAACACAATGAAGGCAAACGGCTCGAGCGACGACTTTTACGAGCAAAAATGGTATCCCGCCCTTTTCCAGTCAGTGACTGATAAATTCGATCGGCAAGACAAATTCGACACAAAAATTGGTTTCAAACATATTATCAACAGGGTTCGCATTGAGCAAGACGCCGGTAATGATCCGCAATTGAAGCAAATCAATTACTTTGGATATCCAGAAACAGCACTAAAGACGTACATAAGTGACTACATCACTAACGCTATGGCAAACAATCAGCGCATGTTCATGTCACATTTTACGAGTACGACTCATCATCCATGGGCAACTCCAAAGTGGTTCAACACGAGCCAGTACATGGGCACTGCCCACGGTTTGATGAAAACACACAAGGATCTCAACAGCTATCTTAATACAATCCGATTTACCGATGCATGGGTTGGCCAGCTTATGCAAATCTTTGACGATCATGATATTTCTAACGAGACCTTGGTCATATTCGTCGGGGATCACGGGCAAGCGTTCAAAGAAGATGCTCCCCAGACTGGCACTTATGGTAACCCACATATCAGCAATCATCGCGTTCCCATTACCTTTAGGCATCCTCGACTACCTCGTGTACAACTTCGCGTCAACACCACTTCTGTCAGTATCCTCCCTACCATCCTTGATCTTCTTGTGAATACGGATTCACTCAACCCAAGGGATGCAGCCGCAGCCGCGGATCTCGTGCAGGACTATGAGGGGCAGTCACTCATACGACCGTTCAAATCCACGCATAAAGGACGACGAGCATGGAATTACAGTCTTGTCAATCCGGGTAGTCACATGCTGACCATTACATCATCTGATACGTCTTGGAGGTTGGTACTTCCTTTGCATAAGAATACAGAATATCTTTTCTCGGATCTTGGCAGTGATCCTATGGAATTAGCACCTGTATCGGCATGGTCCATAAAACGGTTGGCGTCCGTGGTCCGTGGAAAATTCGGTGAGGGAGCGGCGGATTGGCTGCTTGAAGCCGAAAAGATCGGTCTCTGGTGGGCGTCGGAGCGCAAAAGACTTTGGAATTACGAGGCCTCATGAAGCATGGGGGCGATACTGTCATGTTTGTCATGTTTGTCATGTTTGTCATGTTTGTCATGTTTGTCATGTTTGTCATGTTTTTCATGTTTGTCATGTTTGTCATGTTTGTCATGTTTGTCATGTTTGTCATGTTTGTCATGTTTGTCATGTTTGTCATGTTTGTCATGTTTGTCATGTTTGTCATGTTTGTCTTTCTTGGATACTTGGGTCGGGATCAATGCTTCCATGGCGTTTTAGTTGATCGGCGTGGTTTGGGTTCCTTTGGGCACGCACTATACCCCTGGTTTAATTTTTTTTTCTAAAAAAAAAACCCATTAAGCGAGTCAAGAGTGTATTTGTATGGATAAATAGCGTGTGTGATGGCCATAGAAAGCGGTCCTGCAACGCAGAAGAGGCCAGCATCAACTACATTATAGTTTTGTACATATGTAATGTGTGAATAAAATATTTATTTTTTTTTCTTGTAAAAATTTGTAATTTTTCAACTTTTGAATTTCTGAATTTTCAACATGTTTTTTTTTTCTTGACCTGAAAATATCACAGGCACATTACAGGCGTCGGCATACTGTGTTCGAGTATCATACATGACAAGTAGCACCTTCGACTCGGGTGGCGGTGCGTATGGTGTACTCGCCGCCAATAGAGCGAATGCTCGCAAAGGTGTGTAAAAAGGTGATTAATGTCCATTAAATAGATTCTGGGCACTTGCCCGTCTATACTATGCAAAGCAGTGCATTGATAATTAATAATCTATATGGCACTTACATAGAGGTGCAGCTCAAGACCTCTTCCGCGAACCGGCTTTTGTCCCAATACATCTCTTTCCGTTCATAAAGGACAGTATCCGCTCTGAGCCGTGCTCTGCGGCCACCATGACAGCAAATTGAGGGTTGACGGTTATCGGTGACAAAATGGATGCATCTATCACGTGAATGTTTTGCGTGCCCATGACGAGGGTGTTTGCGTCGACACATTTGCCTAACCGGCAAGAGCTCGACCAATGATTCACGGCGCCGACGGCATAAGGCGAGGGCGTGGCGATGTACCGTCGTATCTCTTCCAGGGTGGATTTCTGCGGAATGTTGAGGGGGGTGAGGCCGTCCTGTGCAGGAGAATCAGGCGTCGACGGGGGCAGATGCTGAAACAAGTCGTGAACGAAGACGGCAACGTCATCGGCATCGCGATCGTGGCCGTAGTAGATACCCCCGCTTGGTTTGGCAACAAAGTTGCCGTCATCGGAGAGCTCCACACGGCCCGAAGACAAAAGACCCGAGGTTCCGTACACGTTCAGGGTAATGGTGTTGTCGCCGGTGAAGGCTCCGAATCCATGGGGGGTGACTGTGCCCTGAACGCCGCTGCGTGTCCCATCAGAGTGCTTGATGTAGTTCCAGAAGACGGAGGTCTGGGACGCGAAACTGTAGGGGCCGCTCCTTGACTTGAGATACAGGTCCCTGTCTGCGGCAAGGGGATCGTCGTACCTGTAATTATACGACTTGATGTTGGGCGACGACAGCACGATGAAGGTGTCGGGGTTGTCGTAGAGGCCCTCGCCGACCTGTGGCTGCAGGATCCAGCTGGACTCGTTATACGGGGTGAAGGAGCGGGCAGCCAACTTGGAGAGAGCATCTTGCGGCCCGATACCAGAGTACATGAGGATCTTGGGCGACAGCAGCGCGCCCGCGCTGAGAACCACGCGTCCATTCTCGGCGACCCGGACGGACCGTGTCTCGCCGCTGCTCAGCTGAACGGCGACGCCGGTCGCGACACCATGCGTCTGCTCAACGTACTTGACCCTGACACCGAGCGCGAGCTTAAAATTAGGGCGAGGCAGCGCACTCTGCAGGTACGTCCGCACGGGCCCGCCCCTCTGCCCACCGATGTAGTTGAAGACGGGGCGTCCAAACACGGCCTCCTTGTTGTCGATGGTCTCGAGCAGCGAAACATTGGCGTAGCCCGCGCCGTCCACGATCCATTTATGCATCTCGTCGTAGCTGTCCTGCAGGTAGAATTTCCCGTCCCGGGAATACTGCGTGATGGCAGGCTGTCGGGACAGAAGCTTGTCAACGGCCGCCTTGACGTCGGCGCTGCGCCAGCCCTCTGGGTGGTAGTCGTCCCAGTCCGAGGCGGGGGGCTGAAAGTAGAGACCTGCGTTTATGGCGCTGTTTCCGCCGAGGGTGCAGGCGGAAAATGTGTCTATTTGTTGGCTTGTGCAGAGGAGATTTGATCGGCCTGAGAAGATGCTCGAGTCTTTGCCGGGGGGGGAGGGGGTGTTAGCAAGAATCCGTCGGCGGAAAAACAAGCGAATGTGAAAAACAAATTGGTCATGATGATAAGAAGAACAAGAAAGAGAAGAGGAACAACAAAGCCAAGGCGGAGAAGAGACAAAATAGAGGGCATGTAAAAACTCACATAAACCAGGCACATCGACTCTGCTCAGATCCGTCCCATCCAACCACGCAGGTCTTTCTCTGCCCCCGGCAACGCCATACGACTCCCCTCCTTGTTCCAGCAAAAGGGTGCTGAATCCTGCCTCGCTCAATCGATCTGCCACGATGATTCCGGCAGTCCCGGCCCCGACGATGATGGCATCCCACGACCGCGACGCCCACTCTTGCCCTGATGCCCTCGCAATCGGGGCTAGACCTGTCGCCACCAGTGTCGTTGCGACTCGGACGAGCCGTGATAGTGAGGAACACATTTCTAGCTTCTCGCCGGACGCCGAGTGAAAATGGTTTTTCCTTTGCAAAGAAATCTTGGGGCTAAGCTGATGGAGAGTGGTGAGAAATTGGAGGCACAGGAAAGGAATTCAGGGGCAACATAAAATGGTGTCGTGTCCAAGCACAAACGGAGAGCCGTCGCAAGTCCCATATATGTTCGCCGTTCCCTTTCTTTTTTCCATCTCCTTTCCGCCATTCCGGCCATGTACTCGACAAGAAACGTCGTTGCTACTCTCGCCGCAATGATGTCATTGCGTCCGCTGTCCGTCAGCAGAAGCTAGTGGCTTCGTATCTGTATTCTTCAAGAACTAGGCCGTCCTCGGGAGACGTTTCAGTCAACGGACCGTTTTTGTTCTCGGCAACGCACCAAGCCGGCCACATCGGGGCCCGGGTCATCGTCCAAATTTTAAATTTTTTTTTTCTGCGCCTGGGCCGGCATCGGTAGGGGGGTTCTCCAACGAAAGCTCGTGTCCATCTTCACCTGGTCTGCTCCGCCCTTCCTCATCAAACATCAAGTAATCCACCGCGCCAGCAATAGGCGATGCCTGTGATTCCCATGACAGAACGCCGGCAGACCGTCCCCTCCCCTGCCGGCGTCTGTCATGGGGATATTGGACAGCTTCCTTGGGGATGGGAGGCGGGGCCGGCTCCCCTACCTTGGTACGAAGGTGGTTGGAAAAAATTTTCGGCGCCATAAACCACATGGCGAATCACGAAGCTGAACCCCGAGGCATGCAATCGGTGGAGCAGCATCGTCATTATCGAACTACGGATTCCTCGCGCGTGCCCACAGATCGGACCACGATGGACAGAGAAATCATGGTTCAACGGCACATTTGGAGTTTGACGGCCTCCCCTCCCCATGCGCACGGCAGCATGTTCATTGTTGTGTGGCTTTAAAAAAAAACACCCCCTGTGCTTTTCATGCCTGCTAGTGCCGGACGGCATAATGTCAAAACCACTAGGTCAAAGGCACCCTGACATATAGCCCTAACGTAGCATGCCGGCGTCGCACTGGAGAGAAAGTCAGCTCTTCTTGCCGGAAGACGTGAAACTTGACTCGTTGGTTGAGGGTCAATAGTGGTATATTGGGTTGTTGTTATCCCTAAGCTGATTTATTTATTGACCCTCTGCTTCATGCAATCTCATAACCCATTTTTCACGTGATCTTTTCTTCCACTCAACAGACGAGCCGCATGAACTGCGTGCCCATGTGTGGCTGGCTGTACGCAACGATACGCGCTGACGCCGGATACAGCCCAGAAAAAAGCGTGCACGTGCTGGCGATGGAAAGTCGGCTAGCCGGCCACCAGAATTTTGAGTTTTTTTTTTTTCCCTCTTTTATCGCCATCGTCGTTTTGCCTGCATGAACCATGTGTGCATCTGGCCAAGCCGTCAAATATGCACGGGGCATGTGATGCGACACTGGCATGTGGGTTGCCAGCCCTTACGGGTGGTCGTATGGATGCCCGTATTACCAGCACCGGGTTGCAAAAAAAAAATCCAGTCTGACACTGCCCAACTGGCAACAGCTCCCGGGCGCTTCCGAGTCATGAAGCGCGCATGCATCAAGACATGTGGCCATCTGACAATGTCCTCCGCTCGTCATTCGCCTTGGCATCGCACTCTGCTCGTATGTCTACATGATTGGATAATGCCATGGTCCGGGGCTGCTGCCATTTGCGCGTAGCGCGCTTCCCACGTAGCCAGTGGCTGTGCTGGTCGCGGCCAAGTTCCAATTTTAGCTCCAGCTTCTTCGCATGGCCGAATTTACTTGCACAACCGAGGTGACCGCCAAAGTCACATTACACATCATGACACATTGCACATTTACAACACAACACAACACAACACAACACAACACAACACGTTTGCCATGCCAGATTCTAAACGAGAAAGCACCATTCCAACGCCCACCACTATTTCGTCCGCGCAAATGCATCAATCCATCGTCTACTCCGCCACCCGCCCTCTTGAGAATGCCAACCTCGCTCAGGCTCCTGTCTCTTTCCAAGCAAGGACATCCAAAGGACGGGCACCCTGCCGACTGAGAGGCTGACAGGCAAACAACCACCGGCAATTTTTTTTTTTTCAAGAACAACCTCGGCAACAACCACAGATGCTTCTCTCACTGATTATCCTCCTCGTCTCCCTCCGTCCGACCCTCAGCCTATCATCGGTTCCCCCCGTCGAAGGAAGCGAATGGGTCCCAGACAATCCTCCCCACCAATTTTCCACCGAGCAATGTGCCGGCGGCAAAGTCGACGCGAACAACTTCCTCGTCCCCAAAAAGCCCAAGCTGGACTTCGCCGACCTCGCCGGCACCGGCAACGACACCGTCTGCTCAAACGGCGTCTGCGCCCAACGCCGCTACCACAACACATACTCCTCGGGCGTCCACCAATTCGGCGCCTTCTTCACAATCAACTCCCACTCCGGCGGCCGCGTCACCATCAAGCAGACCGTCCACGAACGCGACGGTCCTGCTCCCTACTTTACCTTGTCCGTCGGCAAAAGGGGCAAATTGTATATCCGGCACGGCGAGCATGCCTTTGCCTTGCATGCCGGCAAGGTGCACAGAAAGCGCCGTCTCAATATTGTTCACGATGTCGAAGAGCGCCGCCTCAGTCTTTACATCAACGGCGGGGAGATTTACCGGGACATGATGGTGCCCTCCCGGGGCCCTTTCTTTGACAAGATTGGCGCGTGCATTACTGATGACGGGAGGCCTGGTGGGTTGAGTATTACCTGGACGGATGTGCAGTTCTGGCACAAGTGAGGGCAAATGTTGCGTCTGCAACGTAAAGGTCATGAGTCATCGCGATGCAGTCCGGAGGGAACGGGCAAGGAAAGCTTGTCTTGTTATGTTTATTTGTGTGTGTCTGTGTGTGTGTGAGAGGGAGTGAGAGGGAAGGGAAAGAAGGGGTTGAGACAGAGAAAGAGAGACATGGCTGAAATTACAGTCTACTCGTCACCTTCTCTGGAGGCGACGCGGGCCAGCAAGACTAGATCTCGCAAAGAACAGAATCAATAAAATGATAAAGAAATAATCTATAAATAATCTATAAATAATCTGTTCATCTTGTATCATCTACCACACAGCATAATCACTCCACGTTCATCATAGGCCACTCTGGAAATTCAGTCCATTCTATAGGCAGAACCGAGTCATTAATTACTCGCATGCCGCCATGATGCTATACCTATTAATATGCAAGACACTGAATTTCTCCACTGCACCAGGGTATAGATGAGGCTTCGGCTTTTCAAACACTTTGTCTTACAATCGTCCTGCATGTCTACCTCCTCACGTTGTAGACTTACGCCTCATACCTGCTTTCTCGGCACCCACATAATCGACAATCAGCCAAATTCAATTTTGTACCACCCAGGAAAGAGTCCCTCTAAGCATCTGCAAGACAAAATGGTACCCGACGTTTGCGAAAAGCAAGGCCTAATCGAGGCTGGACAATGGTGTGCGTTGGCCGCGGCTGGCATCTAGCAGTATCTCTCAGGTGGTTGGTGTCCGAATGCTCAGGGGCTTTCCGTACCACATAATCGAGCATGATCAAGGCCACGTGCGTCCACAATTCCCGTCTTTGACAAACCCATGGCATCCAACCTTTGTATGGACTGCACTGTTGGGCGCTTTCTCCGAGAGCCGCAGCGCAGACCAGAAAAGGGGACTTTACTTGGCCAAAGACGGGAATGGGCGTCTTTGAGCGGAAAGCGCGACAAGACAGGGGTTTGAGCATACATCATGCAGAGGCTTCTCGGCAAGGGGGCGGTGGGCGACCTTGGAAGACAGCGAGATAGCACGTAACAACGCCTTGGAAATACATCATCTAGAGAATCTCCCTCAGCCACGCCTTGACTCTTTTGCCCTGTGCCGTCTCGGTATTATCCCCGACGTACAGGTTGTACACTGGCGCAACATGACCTTCCCGAGGTCCCACGAAGAGCTCAACGTTCGGCAGCGCGGCCTAGGCGAAGAAAAGACCTTGTCAGCAGGCCAAGAGGGGATTGAAGAGTCAGGTAACTTTACCTCAAGCTTCTCGGCCATTTCCTTGATAACAGGTAGTAAAATCTCATTTTCACCGCCACACATCAAAACATGCTTCACCTGAAACGCCCGTAACCAGCTCAGGGGCGCGAGAGACGGACTTGTGAAGTAATCTTTGGCCGCTCCGCCCAAAAATTCACTGGACCAAGATCCATCAACGTAGGGTGTGATAATATCGCCGCCCACATAAATGTCCCGCTCGCTGTGGTCCTCGCCGATGAGCGTCCACGGAGCGATCCCGACGGCGCCTGCGAAGGGCTCGCTGATTGTCAGTTCCGGGATGGACGGGTGCTTGTGGGCAAGATGCGCGAGGACGCCCATGACCAGATTGCCGCCCGCGGAGTCGCCGCCCAGGACGACCTGCGACGGCGCCCGCCCAGTCTGCTCGAGGATGTATCGCAGAGCCTGGACAGACTGCGCGAGTTGCGTCGGGTACGTGGCTCCGGGGGCAAGGGTGTATGTCAGGACGAACACGGCGAGGTCCTTGGTTGCCATGCGCGACGAAGTGACCAGCCCATCCAGAAACTTGAAGTAGCCGTTGTTAGCCGGCAGACAAAAGCCACCACCTAAACAATTGAAGATGGCGTGTTGTTAGTGTTGAGACTGTAAAATGAAATACGACAACATGAAGATCACAAGGAATAAGAAAGAATTAAAGAACCGCATACCGTGATACCAGATTAGCACATTTTTCGCATCCTTGTTTCCCAGCCAGTGCCCCAATGCGCCATTTCCCAAGTCGACCGTTTGAGGTTCTATCTTTGTTTTCCGAGCATACTGTTTGTACACAACATCCGTACGAGGCGAGATGAATCTAGCCGCATGAAAAGAAGTTAGCGACCGACCAAACTCGCTCAACGCGCGCTGCCCACGGGACCAAGTAAAACTGCGATGTTTTGAATTTCTTTTTTTTTTCTTAAAAAAAAAAGAATAAATAAATAAATAAATAAATCCAGTGGTGGTAAAACCTCGCTTACTGCAACTGAAGAGGCGTAAGACGCGACGTGACTTTTCGCAAAACAGCATAGGCAATGTAGAGGTAAAGGCTTGGAGGGTCTTTACGGCCGCGGAGCAGGCCCTTCAGCGCTGAGAAGATGCCCACCAGGAAGATGCTTGCTAGAGCGGGGAAGATGTCCAGCTTGCCCAGGAGGGACAATTTCTTCATCGTCTGCATTATGGGTCTATATGGAGACGGGTGCTCTCATTCGCATCGGCAGTTGTTCGTCGTCTTGAGACGAGATCTGGATTGTCGTGGTGTGAGGATGTGAGGAGCAGATGCCTCCAAACAAGAGGAGGTGAATTTGTGTTTATTCCAAGATTGTAATCCAGGGACCCATTTTGGCGTGGTCCTCTTGCCATGGGCTTGTTAGCGTCTGGTCCATTGACATCTGATCTCATCGTGGAGGCATGTCCATATCTAGTCTGACCGCGGGTCCGTGGTGGTGATTTTTGGTCTCCCCAGGGGGAAGCCAATCGGAACCCGTGTTTTGGCAGGTCCTCTGGCCTGGACCTCGGCATCTCGACTTGGTTCGGGTAGATTTCCCAAATATAAATTACCAGCTAGGGTGCTTGACTGGAGGGATTCAAGACCAGAACTCGACATGGTATGGAACAAAAGAGGGATTCTGCGCAAGAGACCGCGATGCTGTATAGTTACGTTGATTGAAATCTGAATCTCGAGGCAGCATTCTGTCGTTGGTCGGCACCTATCCTACGTCCGATTGACGGTTCGACTTGGCGAGGCGACTGCTCATATTGGTGTAGGTGTTTAGGAAGAGCCGAAATCTTGCTTTGTTTCTTCTTTATGCTGTAGTGATGGATAGCGTCAAGACTTGAATTTGTTCTGCGGTTGGCTTGCTTGTGCAGCGAGGCATCCCCTTTTGCGAGGGAAAGTGCTGACGAGATATGTGGAGCAAAATGGGCGGGCCGTCTGTTGCCCTGTTGCCAGCAATCCCACTCATTAGATCCGCATCTCCTTCATCAGCTCAACGCCAATGCTGACGTTGCGATCGCACCGGAACCGAGCAGAGGCGAGACGCAAAAAGCTACAGTACATGTATGTATGCACATGGACATGTTTGTGTGTTACGATACGATACAAAAATCCCTCACATCCCTGTACCTTCTGCGCTCCCAAAGCGGCTTGTCATTTTAGACAGCCAATTATTGAGAATGCCCTGAATCCTGTTGCCCATCTTCTCACAGACGCGCATGCCGCCGTGGGGGCAAGAAAATCAATGAAAATCGACAAGGGCACCCCTCTCGCAGCCCGGACGTGAGAGTCAAATGCTCGAAAGCCTTCAATAGTTCAGTTGATCATGAGACCAAAAGGCTGCTGACCTCCCGGCCGGGGACCTTTACACGACATCAACCCCGGTGAGAGGGTGCGCTGCCTCCTCGCATCACAGGTACACGGCGTGATTCAATATCACGTATGTAGAAGAGGGCATGCAGCCTTGTCTCAAATAAAGAAGCCACCATCGCGAACGTGCATAAGAGATGAGAGTAACACTCTGTTGCCCCTGCGCTATTCGCAACCCATGTCATCGTGTGTCCCACGTCTCCCGTGTACAGCACGCATATTTATATACGGATCAAGATACTCACCCGTCAACACAACGTCTTTTCCTCTCCGTGTTTTTCCAATACTGGAGCAACGTTAGGACAAAAGATATTTCACCTCGGGCTCTTGCGTTCTTCATTTAAAAAAAAATCCTTGTTACACACGTCACTCATGGCGTCCGTGACCCCAGAGAAAGCAACTGCATCACACGAGTAAGGTTTCCAACCTTAATCTTCCTATACCATTTGGCCCTCTCCTATTAATACTACGAAAATAGCACCGGGACCCCCTCCCCCCCGGCGTACGACAAAGCGCCTCCCCCACAAAAGCCAACAACAACGACAACCACCCTCGCAGATCCCGAGATCGAGAACCCACTCCGACATCTATCTCGCGACGAACTCCTCACCAAAGTATCCACCTTTCACCAGCATAAAGGCCTCCAAGAAGATATCCTCCCGCTACTGAAGAAAGGCGCCCTCGTCGCGCAGGACCCCGCCAATTTCGAGGCCCTCGACGAGCTGGACGAGGCGGACAAGCATGCGCTGCGGCAGGAGGTCACTCATCGATGGAGACACCCCTGGGCGCTGTACTATACCATTATTCTCAATTCGGTTGCTGCGGCTATTCAGGGATGGGACCAGGTATACACGCTGTTGTTCTTTATTTCCCGTGCGGACGGCCTTGCGACGGGGGTCGTTGCCCCAAAACAAACAAACAACTAACATGGTTTACAGACGGGCTCCAATGGCGCCAACTTGTCTTTTCCCCTCGCTCTCGGCATCTCTGACGACCCCCTGAGATCAAACTGCGGGCCCGTTGCCAGCGAAGGACAGTGCTCGAAAAACAGCTGGATCCTGGGTTTTGTCAACTCTATGCCCTACATCACCATCTGTCTATTGTAAGAGCTTTCTCGTCTCTGCCTTTTTACCAAAATTATCGTTCCTTTATTCTTTATTCATTCTTTTATACAAACAAGTCGTCCACCGCGCACTAATTCCATCTCCCAGCGCCGGATGGATCTCCGACCCCCTAAACGACTGGCTCGGCCGCCGGGGCGTCATCTTCATCGCTGCCATCTTCTCCCTCCTCGCCCCCTTCGGCATGGCCCTCTCCCAAACATGGGGCCAACTCGCCGCCAGCAGAATGCTCCTCGGCATAGGCATGGGCCTCAAGGAGGTTACCGTGCCCGTCTTTTCCGCCGAGAACGCCCCCGCCATTATCCGCGGCGGACTCGTCATGTCCTGGCAGATGTGGACAGCGTTTGGTAACAAGTCTTTCCCCTCGTTGCCTTCTTTAAACCCCTCGTTGCCTTCTTTAAACCTCTCGTTGCCTTCTTTAAAACACATTCACGTCGTCGACAAAAAATAGGCACCAAGCAGAGAGAGAATAAAAACTAACTCCGTCTCTCCCCCATCTTCAAGGCATCCTCCTAGGAACATGCGCAAACCTGGCCGTCGGCAACCTCGGAGAAATAGCCTGGCGCCTCCAATTCGGCTCAGCCTTCATCCCTGCTGTTCCCCTCGTCTTGGGCGTCTACTTCTGCCCCGAGAGCCCCCGCTGGTATCTCAAGAAGAACAAGTACGCCAAGGCATGGCGCTCGCTGCTCCGCCTCCGTAACACGCCCCTCCAGGCCGCCCGCGACCTCTTCTACATCCACTGCCTTCTCGAGCAAGAAGAGGCGCTCATTCATGAATCGGGGCTCAACGTCAAGAGAGGTGGCGTCTTGACGCGCTTCGTCGAGCTGTTTACTATTCCGAGGGTGCGTCGCGCGACGTGGGCGTCTGGGATTGTCATGGTCGCGCAGCAGATGTGTGGGAGTACGTCATTTATTATGTCAACTTGTCTGTTTTAAGAGGTTACATTGATGATTATAACTCTTTCATTCTTTTTTAACTTTTTCTTTTTTTATTTTTTTTTATTTTTTTTTATTTTTTTATTTTTTTTTATTTTCTTTTCTTTTCTTTTTTTTATCCTTCTACTCTCTTCTCTATTTTCTTCCTAAAACACCGCTTCTAATATCCCTCCAGTCAACATAATCGCCTTTTACAGCAGCACAATCTTCAAACAAAGCGGCATAAGTGACTACACCGCCCTATGGGCCAGTTTCGGCTTCGGCCTCATAAACTTCATCTTTGCCTGGCCCGCCATCTGGACGATTGACACATTCGGGAGACGCGCGCTACTCCTCTTTACCTTTCCAAACATGTTTTGGACTCTTCTCGGTGAGCACCCCTTCTTCATTTTTTCTTCTTCTTCTTTATTAGTATGTATTTCTCTAGACAGAAAGGGCACATATAGCGATAACCACCTAAACTCTTACCTGCCCAAGAACAAGGGGGGAAAGGGGATAAAAAAGGGACAAAAAAAAAGAATAAAATAGAAGAGGAAAATAAAGGACAAAGAAGAATTTAAAAATAAAAAACAAAATATCAGCACATCACACTGCAAGCTAATGCCAACACTTTCCCCCCAGTCGCCGGCCTCTGCTTCCTCATCGACAACGGCACCCAAGACAGCACCCCCCGCATCGCCTCCGTCGCAACATTTGTCTACCTCTTCGCTGCCTTTTACTCACCCGGTAAGACTACAAACCACCCAACCCCCTTCCCCCCCCCCAAAAAAAACCAACTAACCTTTATCCTTTTCGCTAACCCCCCCCCCCCCGAAATAGGCGAGGGCCCCGTCCCATTCATGTACTCAGCCGAAGTCTTCCCCCTCTCCCACCGCGAAGTAGGCATGTCGTGGGCCGTCGCAACCAACAACTTCTGGGCCTCCGTCCTCTCCCTCACCTTCCCCCGCATGCTCATCGCCATGACCCCCACCGGCGCCTTCGGCTTCTACGCCGGCCTCAACCTCGTCGCCCTCGTCCTCATCTTCCTCTTCGTACCCGAGACGAAGCAAAAGACGCTCGAGGAGCTCGACTACGTCTTTGCCGTCTCGGATCGCGCCCATGCCCGCTATCAGCTCGGGACCGTGCTGCCCTGGTGGTGCAAGAGGTGGTGTCTGGGGAGGCGAGGCGACAAGTGCCCGCCTTTGCATCCTCATGACGTCGACGCCTCGGGACCCGTCAAGGGCTGAAATGTCAGACTCAAGAGGATCCTCAAAGATCAAATTACTAATAGATGAAGAATTAGGACGAGCAAGACCAGGTTTTGGTCCCTTTTGCGTAGGTTTGGGGCGGATGAGCGCGTTTTAATCCGTCTCTTAGCTTATTTATTCTTCTTCTTCTTTTTTTTTCTTGTCTGTTCTTGTTGCCGACGGTTAACGCGACGGTTATGGGTGAGAACGACCAGACCAAGAGTAGCTCCATCAGAGCTTGACAGCTAAAGGTGACCCTTGCAATCCGATTGTTCAGCTTTCTCGAATTTAGGTGTCAGGTTCATGGCGCCTGCCTGGCTAACCTGATTTGCTTGTTTGGCGTGAATCTACAACGCCGCGAAAATTAGGCAGCCGCCACGGCACTCGAGTAGAGGCACAAGACAGGGCATAGCAAGCAAGAAGTCTATTTCGCTTGTTTAGAGAATACAAGTACATTCTATTCGTCCAGAAATACGTCCCTCTTCTTTTCGCGCCCACTGCCTTACGTCGACCTGCAAGAAAAAGGGCTGTGTGCACTGCCATCACCCGTTTCGTTGATCTTCCCAAGCAAGTTAGTATGCGAGTGAACGAGTATATTCGCCCTTTGTATATCAGACTCACAATATCAACAATAGTAGAATACGTTCCAGCAACAAGAGTCACAGCCCCAATAACGAATGCAACAATGCTACCGATGCTGATAGGCAGGTTCTCCTTGGAATACCAGCTGCCCTTGCACAGCAGCTGAAACCACATGATGGCTGGGATCCAAAACGAAAATCCGGATACAAAGAGCGCGGATGCAAGAGAGAGCAGGTCAGAGAAAACAGGAATCGCTTCGGCGATGATCCAAGCAATGATTGTGAATGCAATTACCAGACCAATCCACGATGCCCATCCCATTGGTGTCTTGATGTAGCGCAAGAGGGAATTTTTGAACATTCGGCCGTGCAAATAACGGAGCGCAACGGTGGAGTTGATGGAGCCCGAAATGAAGATGACCGGCAAGGCCATGCCAAAGGCCACCTTGGAGATAGTTGGGCCCGCTGAGAGGAGGGCTGGAGATTGAACAGATGAGCCAACAAATGCGTAGCATAGGGCGCCCGTAAGAGTGTAAATCAGGATTTGAATAGCGCCAGAGGCCCAGATTGATTTCATGTATTCAGTTGGCGTATGCATCTCATCCATGAAAGAAAACTGGCCGATAGCAAAGCTAAAGGCAAAGATAATATTGCTTACAGCAACGAAAGCTTGAGAGAAGGACACATCCTTTTTGGGCCAGGCTGACCAGTCAACACCGCCAAGGCCCGTCTCCCTATCGGATGCTTGTATGCCAGTTGCAATTATGGTAATGCCAACGGCGGCCACAATCGAAGCAAAGTCCACATAACCGAGCATCGCCACCTCGGTGAAAGACGGGGGAATGGCGAGCAGGAGAAGGATGATGGCGGACACGGCGGAGAAGGCAATGGAGCAGACTCGGCCGTTGTTCAAGGTGCTGAGAGCGATGCTGCCGGTCAGGGCGTGTGAGCCCACCACCATGACAAGCTCCAGCACCAGGGCGAGACCGAAGAGCTCATATCCAAGTCTGCCGAGCAACAGGCGGCCAGCATCAGCATAGCTGGCCGTCTCCGGAAACTTGAGCTTCACCTGACCGACCAGGTAACTTGTGAAAATCGAGATCAAGCCCAGCGTGATGGTCAGAAACACTCCCGCGAACATGCCCAAAGTGTGGTATGCAGCAGGCAGACTGAGAGCCCCCAGCGCGACGGCCTCGACAATGGTGACAATGGCCAGCCGCTTCCACCCCAGGCGGTGAAAATGGGCATTTCCAGCTGCCGCGATCTGCTTAAGTCGTTCCTGCGTCACGTCCTCGCTCGATTCGGCAAAAATATCGTGCCCGCCGCCAGCGTAACCATGTGATGGCTGCTCGTGTGGCGTAGTGGCAGATGCTTTGTTGGATTCGAATTCGAAACATGGCATGTCGGGACTTGCCGGTGAATCTTGGCTCTTATTTCCGGGCTGACGGTCGTCAGGGGTTTTGGCAAGGTGTGTAGCCATGGTGGCGTTGCGTGTGTGTGAGAGAGTTTTTTGGCGCGGGGGGTGGGAACTGCTGAGAATTGAAGAAGAATAAAGAAGACGAAGAATGAAAAAGAATGAAAAAAGATGACAAAAGAAAAAAAAAAAAAAAAAAAAAAAAAGAAGGGCACAGGACTAGGCCCGGTTCGTTATTTGCAAGTCAAGGTCTCCGGTCGTCGCTCCGTCAGTTCACCTAGTGCTGGGTGCAGCATCTCTGCGGAGATTTTCTAAAGCCGCGACAAGCCGGGTCATGGGCACCTTGAAGCTCGGCGCGAGAGATAAGGGCCGTTGTTTCCACATGGGCCGTGTCTGGGACCGAAATTCAGTCATGGCCAAGTACTTTGGACGTCAGAGTCCGCTCGTTAGACCTGGAGCTTCCAAAAAGGGAAAGTACGCACCAGATAGCACCTGCAGTACATTGCACGTCCCAATCCGTCTTTCCCCTTTGGCTCCACAAGGAGCCAGATTCGTTTAACATGACGTGGTGCCTCCAAAAGGAAAAAAAAATATTGTATTGAATGGGATCGGGTCAGGACGAAGAGGATGCGCACCTGGCAAAAGATAATTTGATAGCAATGCAGCAACGTCGAATGATGATTCAAGTGGACTGATGCACTGATAAGAAAGTGCCGAGTGCCATCCATTGCGGACCGACTTGCTACTGGACCTGCAGGAGTCCTAGTGTTTTACGTAATTGAGGTGCTGCAGGCTGCAGTCGGATATTTTCCCAGCAAGTGGGGACATATTGACCCGCTAAAGACAAATTCTGTAGCACGCTGCATCTGGGCGCGTGGCGTCTACCGGTGCCTGTAAAAGTGGAGAAGAAGATGGATTTTCTAGAACAAGAGAATTTTTCAACAGATGAAAAAAAAAAAAAAAAAGGACAAGATTTTATAGGTACGTAGGAAGAATAAATAAATAAAAAGAAAGGTAAAATACACAAGTACAGAAGGCGGAGAAGGTCAAAGAAACCTGCATTTCAATCGCACCGCCAAGGCAACTATCACATTTGAGCCTACTGGGCGCCGACGTCGGCCATTACGCACAGGCTAAAATGCACAGGAAAGATGTGTCAACGATGACATGTACAACTACCAATGTAATACAATATTGACGAATAGAAATTCGGGCGCAGCCCGAGTCGAAAAACGCTCATCCTTTTTTTTTTTTTTCCCTCTCCAAACCACCACACCCAACCACACGGGCGCTACAATACTACTCCATGTGGAACCGCCAGGTTCTTCAATGTCACAGTGCCATGAAGTACCTTGTTGTCCGACCAGTTCCAGCCAGAACACGCAGCACACGCAATATGAATATTGGTGCCGCCTGGCTTGACGTTTCCGACCACATTCTTGACCGTGAGATCGGTGATGGGGACACCACTTGTGGGCTTTCCAGTAGGACCAGTATTCTTGTAGTCCTGCTGGATGATGATACCAAATTTAACGATATCTTTCAAGGCGATGTTCTCGAAAACGACATTGGAAACAGAACCTTTGGCCCCAGCTATAGTTTTGATCCGAACACCGATTAGAGAATCAGACACCCTGGAGTTGACAATGTGCACGTCCTTGACAACGTTCGAGGATCGGTAGCCCACGGATCCAATGGACAACCCGTGGCCGTTTCTGCAGTCGCAGTCTGTAACCGTAATGTTACTGCCGGAGTTGATGGCCACGCAGTCATCTTGGTTAGTGACCTTGGCGCGCTCAATGTGAATACCAGATGAAGTACTAATGTCAAAACCGTCCGTGTTGTGTGCTCCCTTCGTGTCGCCGAGAGAGTCGTCGATGGTGACGTCGAAGATGCCCACATTCGTCGAGGAGCTGATGCCGAATGCGTGTGCAGGCGTGTTGAGCACATTAAGCCCCGTGATATTCGAGTTGATGACGTTGTGAACATTGAAGAATTTGGGCTTCGGCTTGCCGCCGTTCGTTCCCTTTGTATCCCACCAACGCTCACCATGGCAGTCAAAAACGTTACCAGGGGCACCTTCAATCAATAGGTTCTTTCCGGAGATTGAAATGAGGTCGCCATCCCAAGGCTTGTATCCAAAGGTGGTCCTCCCTGAAAAGATGACCTAAACACGAACAATTGGTTAGAAAACGTGGAGAAACCAAAACAGCACTACAGCATTGGGGAAAAAAAACTCACATGCGTATTGTCATTCAGGTTATCAAGGTTAAGTGTCTGCCCAGCTGGGACAGAGACATCTTGTAAAATAATGGTGCTGCAGCTTCCCTTCTTCTGTATCGCCTGCGCAGCGTCTGAGAAAGTACAAGAATTACCTGACACCGCCGCGACGTGCGTGTTCACCTGCCCCTTTGACTTCCCGGGAACTGGCGTTGCCGAGACGAACAAGCCCGTCCAGACGGGCAAAATAAAGAAAAGAATAGAAAACATGGTGATAAATGAGTGTCTGTTTGTTATAGTTCAAGGCAAAAAAATTAAAATTAAAGAGTGACTGAGAATACTATCTCCTGTGATCCGTCCTCCGAGGAATTCGCACGAACAGGAAGGAAACACGAGCGACGGTGAGAAAGACACAAGACCAGATGCTTGGACTACTTAGTTCCCTTCTTTTGTGACAAGGAGCCGCCTTCCGTGGCTTTTTATTCAAGCAATCAACCGACACCTCGGAATCCCCGACCACTTCGGCTTAACTCCCCTGGATATTATTCAGGTCCATATAGCCAATAGTGCGTTAAGCAAGAAACGAAACAAACGGCAGAAAATTCGGCATGTTCTTTGCTTCTTCTTCGCTCTTGTCTCTTCTGCCTGAGCGTACAACGGTTAGCGCCGCACCCCTCCCTGGATTCTGTTTCAGATCAAGGTAGGTGTCATGCATGTTTTTTTGTTTTTCCCACGTCGCTCCCTGGCGCCCCTCGTTGCATATATCCCCGGGAGCTAATCACCCGCCGGAATGGACAAAGTCAGACAAACAAGGTAAGCATTGCCCTCCTTGCCACGCCCCAATCACGTTGTCCTTTTCGTACAAGGGGGTGACATCGATCAGGGGAAGCTAAATGCAAAAAAGGCGCATGCAAATCGCCGACGCAGGAGCAGCAT
Organism: Aciculosporium take MAFF-241224; assembly: GCA_000222935.2. Classification (NCBI taxonomy): domain Eukaryota; kingdom Fungi; phylum Ascomycota; class Sordariomycetes; order Hypocreales; family Clavicipitaceae; genus Aciculosporium; species Aciculosporium take. The sequence continues at coordinate 9,962 of AFQZ01000150.1, read as the reverse complement.
AGCCGTTTCGCGGACCGCCTTTGTTCCTGCACAAGCGTATACATGTACAGCATGCGGCAAAAGAGAAAAAGGAGAAAAGATGAGACGATTTTTGTCTCTATGTGGAGCCCAGGGCCACGTACATAACGAGCATTCGAGACCACGCGTGAAAGGTGGTGGTGGGTGGCTTGCAGAACAGCCAGAATGATGTTTTTTAGGCTAAAAAACCAGGAGGAAGAAATGGCCTGCATTTTGCTGTATGCTGGCATTCCTGCAGGCCACCTAGTTAGGCTCTGCTCAGTTTATGCGACATGTTGTAAGAATCTCCAGTTTAATGGCACCTTCGGAACGCGAGCCTCGAGGTCAACGTTTGCTCCCACATGTATGTACATATTACTTGTTTGTTCGGTTTTTTTTTTTTTTTTTTTTTGAAATCATCGTCCTAGCCGATACTTTGTATACAGCTGCTGGATTAATGAGTATAATTCTAAAAGGTTTATATTATAAGACTGTATTACTTCTCATCACTGGCATTATAAGATGTTTTGCAATATAAGATTGACAAAAAATTTTATCAAGTAAAATTAAACTTGATTCCTTATTCCCTATTAGCTACCATTATGGAATCAAAATTTCCAGAGTTGGCCGGGTTAATTGGGTGGAAGACCAGAAACAAACAGATACGATGTGGATGAAGGTCACTGCAGGTAATGCTCCGTGGTCCACGGTGGTTCCAACATCGGCTAGCGCCCCCGTGCAGAGTCACGTGTGTTCTGGTGCCAACGAGCGGGGCACGTGGCATTGTAAAATAATCCAGGGGGAGCGTTGTAGCTTCGCAGGTGATGTCACGTTTCTGATATTTCTGAAGCAGCTCGAAATGGAGAAGACTCCGGTTCGAGTTTGTGATACAGCCGAGCGTTTCGACTCGACGTTGTCCACCTTCTTCCAGAAGACTTCGATTCGAGTTTGTGATACAGCCGAGCGTTTCGACTCGACGTTGTCCGTCTTCTTCCAGAAGACTTCGGTTCGAGTTTGTGATACAGCCGAGCGTTTCGACTCGACGTTGTCCGTCTTCTTTATCCGGCGTCAATTCCATGTCCAATGCCGGGGATGAGATTGGTCGATCTCGTTCACCTAGTTTCGCATCAACAGGGTCAGGCCAACACAACGGGGTCTCTTCCGAAGGCGAAGGGAGGGGGACGAGGAGCCCTTCCGGCCCAATCGCTTTCTGCGACTTCGTTTACAAATACACGCGCGATTAGAGGATATCTGATGAGAAGACGGGAGAACATTCCAACGTCGGCGTCCGCCCGCTGATGGAATAGTCCAGGGCCCCCAGCAAGCCTCATGTCACAAAGGGGATAAGGCCAGGGTTTTGGTACGACAAAGGATCGGCATAGTGGCCTCTTGATAGGTATGTATTTCGAATTTGCCATGTCGCAAAAGGCCTCAGATGGCTTCAACTTTCGCCATTAGTCCTTTCTATACGATATATGGCCAAGAACGAAAGTGTTCGAAATCGGGCCGCATCGATGTTCGACCGGTGACGAGTCTATTAATCAAGTCTAGATTCGCCCAATCCTATGGCGATCTCTTTGGAAGCGAGACCAAGTGGCAGCCATACATTGGCTTCTCGACCGTAAAAAGTTCACGATGCTTACCATCATGGTGTCCAGAAGGGTGTCAATTTCCTTTTTTTTTTTTTTTTCTATTTTTCTTCATCCCACAGCAACCCATTCCCATTCCGTCGTAAGCCTTACATCATCCCCGTACTTTTACTATTATGATATTGCAGCTCACACGCAGATGCGCCATCTGTCCACGTTTTTCCTGCACTCGGATGGGACGTTGTGCCAGACCGCAAATACCGCAACATGTTGCTCCAAATGGCAAGGAGGATTGCGCAACTGAATCAGACATGTACCCATTCAAGGTTCCTGACATGTCGCGACGGGAACCGCATGATGAAAAGGCTGGACTGAGAAGAACGGCGGATGGCCTGCGCCAGTTTTCCTTCAAAAAACGGCACGATTGGCGCAATTTCACCTTGACATGTTGGTCGCTGTCCAATTAAACAGGGGAGGCCAACTAGGGGTGCATTCCGGGCGCAAAACGAATTATCCGCCGTCCCATCCCGTGAAATCTCTGTCCCTTGTCCCCGGAGTCGAGCCCGTCCGTCCCAGTCAGAGGCAAAGGCTGTGGGTGTGGTGGCTCTACCCAGCATGGCCACCTTTGAGCACACCTTTGATACTGACATTGCAAACATGTACAAAACAAGGCAAGATCCCAACTCCCCTCCCCCTTCCCCCTCCTCTCCAACGTCTTTCACGGCCCCAAACCTCCGCAAACCAACATGCTGTCCAAAACATGCACTTCACGTCCGCCACCATGGCCGCATGAATAAATGCTCCGGTTGCCCCCTCCCCCCCCCCTTCCGCGCAGACGATGCCTCCTCTCCCTGAAGCCCCAGCCCATTCCTTCCCAACAAGGCCATCTCCAACCTGCGGGGCGCCCGACTTGGCACACCGAAATAACACCTCTTATTTACTGCCTACTCAAAGAGACAAAAGATGCAAATTGAACCTCCTTGCGTGCTGATGCCCGTAGGCTCTACTGTCCGTCCTCCCCGTACACACAACCCTACCAACTGTTCCACTCAGACGCTCTCACCCCAAGACCACACTCAGCGAGGGGAAACTATTAGCAGAGCCTCGGGGCATTTGATCAGCTTGCAAAGGGGGCATGCACGAAGTGGGAGGTGCAGATCGAATTTATGCAAGCAGCAAGACCGTCGCGGCCGGCACGCCACCTGCCTACGGGGGATCAAACGTTTCTGGCACGTGCGCCCTCACGTGGTGCATATTGTTGGATGGTGGCGTCGACATTCTTTCTCTGCCGGAAGTCGATACGTAATCGGGAAGGTCATGTTTCCAATGGTCATGTTTCCAATTGCATGTTTCGACGTGCGTGTCGCCTAGCAACTCAGCATCGTGGTACATACATACATACGACATGGTCTCGTCTCGGAGCTAGGAGCCGCTTATCCCGTTTTTGCTCTACACTGCGTATGAGAGTCGCTTCTAACCAGACCGGGTCGAGGTGTTTCGTGGTGAGAGTGCCCATCCTTTGCTTCACTGCATGATGGGTCTCCTTTTCTCTCCAATATCGAAGGTGCCTGTCCTGGCCGGCGGTCCCTGGTTCTTGAACATGTTGGGCCGTCCTGACAGATGTTTTACATGCATCAATGCTCCTCCAGGCCGTGGTGACATGTCCATTCTGACTGTGGGATCAAGTCAGGCTTCTCCCATATCCCACCTCACTTGCGATGATGTTTCCGACATTACTTCTGCACTCATTTTCAACATGAAGTACCTATTTATTTGTTTACATCTATTTGCGTGTGTGTGGACAGGACTGAACCAGCAACGACACACCAAGACAGAAAGCAGAACCGCAGACGAATCAACCTCGCCCCGATGCAAACCATATTACGCAAACGGCCGACCGAATCTCCCTTTTCCTATACCAACTGCATTTCCTCTGCCATGACCTACTCCCTAGCCATTGTGCTTCATCCCTCGAGGTTTTGGGCCTTCATCATCATCGTCCTGCATCAGTCGCAGCCTTGTACGACGTCAACCACCCACAAGTAAACTACGGTGAGAACGCGGGGGGGGGTTGCAAACCGTACGCAAACAACAATTTACTCATCACCACCCATATCCCCCCGGCACAAGTAAACAAAAAAAACAAAGAGAAATCTTCAACGCGCGCCCAGGCAGCAATTCCCCCCATCATCATCCGCGTTCTCTCCTCTCTAGCACGCAGGAGGAGCCCCAGCAAAGATGAGGTTTTAATGGGGAACTTGATATTGTATTTCAATAGTAGCTAAAGGTGGGGGGAAGAATTCTACATGATAAGAAGCCTGAGTTGGCATATACGCTGTACCTAATAAATGAACTGGACAAACAACTCTGTTACTACCCATCCGTCTCGACAGCTACTCTCCCGGGGTCGACCAAACGCCGCGCATCAATCTCCCCATGTTCCTCGACGTACAAAAGCGGGCGGAATACAGCTTCTGGGAGGTGCAGTAGGAAGATTCCGGCTAAGAAACAAGACTTTGAAACATTGACATGGTATATTCTAAACACAGAAAAAGAAAGAAAAAGAGGAAGAAAAAAGAAAGGAAAAGCTAAGTAGGCATGGTTCCTGATGCAGACTCTGTCGGAAACAGGGTCGACAGACATCTCATGTTCAACGGCCAAGAGTGACGGCGCTCCAGGGTAGGCGGCTTCTGACTATTCAACATTCTTTTGACTGATCTTGCGTAGAACAGGCTTTCATGTCTGTCTCTGACAAACGAAAGGAGAGTGACCGCCTCGGGAGTCTTTCGGGCTGGAGGAGAATCTCACTCTATACCATTTGCCAAGTGGACGAGCAAAGGGCGGGATGGTGGTGAGCCAGCCGATCCAGAAGCAGGGCACCAAACATGTCGAGCGTGTGAATCGAAAGAGACGGCGAGGAAGCTCCCCATTTATCTACATCCATGCCACCTGGCGTCTTGCTGCCAATACGAAAACATCAGCAATGCTTTGCGTCTGCGGGCATCACCTCGCGACTGGCAACTCGCCCGGTGACATTGGCTACGAGTCCACAAACTGGACTTATACTTGGTGCGCGGGCTAAGAAAGTGTACGATCTACCCGAGGCAAGCGTTTCACGTGGCCCATCTACAATCAAGTGACGTCTCGCTCCGGATGTTGGTCATCAGACCTGGCCGCCGCATTTCGTTCCTCGACAATGTTGGAGAGCACCCAAACGGGGTCATCTTTGGTCCGCCGGCGCCAGCAACAGTCAACTGCTGCCACCAATCTCTAGCCGAGCAAAGGCAGCAAACTACTGCCACCAATCTCTAGCCGAGCAAAGGCAGCAAACTACTGCCACCAATCTCTAGCCGAGCAAAGGCAGCAAACTACTGCCACCAATCTCCAGCCGAGCAAAGGCAGCAAACTACTGCCACCAATCTCCAGCCGAGCAAAGGCAGCAGAAGCAGGTCTGCAGGTCGGAACCCATGATCGGGGCGTCCAGGAGGCCATGGGCCGACATGTGGACTCGACTTTGCGGCCCAGGTCGAGACACTTTGGCACAGGACCGAGTCTGGCCGCCACGATTTCGTCCTGTTCAAATTTAGCGCGCTACAATACATACCACATACCTCGTCCGCCGCATCGAGGCCTCTTGACTGCTGGGTGGGCCAATACTGGATTTGTCGACGGCATCCGCAAAAGGCAAGGTCTGCATCGGGGAGCGTATACATCTGGGACTCGCAAAATATGGTGCTTATTGGAATCGTTGCTGGCCAAAAGAGCAACATGTCTGCTTTTTGCTCCGGGCAAGGTCTCCAGGGCAGGAAGAGTCTGCCAGAACGGAGTGCTCGGCTGGCTATCCGGTCCAGAAGAAATCCTCGTGTCGGCCCCTAGGACGTGTTGAGTTTGGGAATGGGTCACGTGAAAAAATGGGTTGACATGCTGAATAAATCAGAGGGTCGATAAATCAACTAGCTTAGCTATAACAGCGACCAATATAACCACGATTGACCCTCAATCAACGAGTTCAACTCAGTAGCCTAGCTACCTAGAGTAAATCAATAATGATAATACCAACGAGTTCAACTTTCAGACGTCGAGGCGAACGGTGGCTGGTCGACGATGGGTTCTCCATCAACGGAGACGTCATGTCGAGAAGGTGACAAGCGCCTTTCCGTGGCCCGTCCAATTTCCTTGCCCATCGAGACTCGGCAAATGGGGAAGACTCCGGGGAAGATGGTATGTGGACGGAGTGACGGAGTGACGGAGTGATTGACATGGACCGAGACGGACAGTCTGCTGCAGACATGGCGTGCGCGGCGAAGGAGTGCGGTGGGGCCAGGTGGCTCGATGGCCGGAAGTGGCTGTCCAGTCGTCTGGCAGCTGGCTTGGCACGCCTCAAGGGGAAGGGCTGCGCACAAGACGGGACCTCCTGACAAATCAACGAGCTCTGGCTGGCCGGTCATGACGTCACGTCAAGCACAGACCGAAGCCCAGAGTCTCGAGACCGCGGTCCTGGCAGATGCCGGCTTCCTCCTGAGGGGAAAGCAATCATGCAGAACGAAGCCTGCAGTCCGTCCACCCAGGTGCCTCGAGCCGTTCAGGTCCGACCCGCCCTGCTGTTGCGTCGTCGGGCGGTCCACATGGCGATGTAGCAAAGCCGAGCGTGCTGAAGGTGGGGTGGCGGACATGGCGGCGGCCAACCACCAACCAGCCTGATGATGCCCAAGACGAATTGGCAAGCAGCGCCGTGGGGGGGGGACAAAACACACCATGCGGGGGCGGGGTAGACGCTGGATGGCTGGGAAGGGGTTCCTAACCGGCGACCGCTGGGGGCTGGTCCACACCGTGACGCGACGCAATGTGCAGATGCAGTGGTCGGTGGCTCCGCTTTGGCTCAGCCAATGTTCCCCACAAACAGGCAATAACAAATAGACGACAAAGTCCGTGAGGATGCAGGATCTGCAAGACGGATGGCTCTTTGTCGCTTGGCCTTGAGGGATGTTCTGATTGGTCTAGATCCTTGTCGTGGTCGCTCAGGAGCCAAAGCCACGTGGGTCCGCAACCCCTCGTCGCTGCCTTGGCCAGACATGCCATGCCAAAGATCCCTTTGTCTGGCCATGTCCGTCTGGGAAAGGGGATCAATGGCACGGACGGCGACGGAGCGGTCACGAGAGCACACGGACTGCCGGCCTCGCATCCATCCATCCACACGCATGCGTCGTGTCGTGCATGTCGAGAGAAGCACGCGAAAGGGAACACGGGCCAGTGGGTTGCGTGAGTTTCAAGCCGCAAACCGCAAACCGCAAACCTGCAAACTCTCTTTTCAGGGTCTCGTCCGTCCCTGGCCACTCACACCACATCAACGGGCGTGCTGACGAGGGCCCGAGCGATCAGGATAAATGGGTGACATCTGCATCTCTCTCTGCATCTGCATTTCCCCAAACAAGAACCCCGCCTCCCCTCCCTCGCGAGCTGCCAATAAACGTCTCTGGGCCAATCGCAAGCTTCTCCGTAATCTTCTTGTGCCTTGTTCCTCCCGCCGACATTCACGTCGTCGGCGGGCCTCGGCACCAGGCTGGCCTCCCCGTGCGTTCGTCCAAAACACATGCCCGGCTTCTGCTGTCTCGAGCCGAGCATGCCTCGACATATAAATGCGGGTGGCCGTCTAGTCCTGTATGCCTTCGGCCAACGACGTGCACAGGCCTGCGCCCTGAAAACCTTGTAACCGTTGTCGACAAGTCGCGTTCCCAATTGCATTTATGAATAGTGTGGCCCCGGTCTTGCCGGCTTCGGACACGTCAGAGATCGCAACCTGCTCCTTCCCGCTGGCCCAGTCCCAAGACTTCCTCTCCAAGACTTCCTCCTCTCTTCTCTTTGACCAAGTGCCCCCAACACGTGAGTAACCAACCTAGACCCTTCGTCTCGAAAAAAAGCAGCCTGTTGCGCCATCCATCATGAGCTCCACGGCCCCTCCTGGCCATGTTGGCAACCTTTCCGCCGGACAAGAAGCGAAGCTGCGCGAACTGTGGCAGTCCGTCTTCAGATTATACGACATTGTCGGGAACAACCAGCAAAAGAAGAGTAACGACACAGCGGCCCCGGCCTCTCCCAGTCCTGAACCGGCAAAGAAGTCTCGCTGGTTCGGTGGCTGGAGCCAGGCCGAGGCGCCCAAGACCAGTCCTCCGCTTTCCGATGAAGCCCTCAAGTTGATCAATTGCGGCGAGGCAGATAAGTTTGGCTTGGTGAAGCAGTTCCAACACGTCGTTGCCACACAGACTCCCGAGTCTCTGCGGGCCATGGTTTTGAATTCCCTCAATCATGAACATCCCGACGCCTTTGCTTTGCGATTCCTGAGAGCTCGCAAATGGGACGTCAAGCGCGCATTGGTCATGATGTTCTCGGCCATGAATTGGCGGCAAAACGAAGCTCACGTTGGCTCCGAAATCATGGCGCACGGCGAAGAGTTCCTTGCCCAAGATGAGAAATCTGGCGATGAAAAGAGCAAGACGCTCGCCCGGGACTTTATGAAACAGGTTCGGTCCGGCAAAAGCTTTATCCACGGTACCGATAGAGAGAATCGACCGATAAACTATGTTAGGGTGAAGCTTCATCGAGCTGCCGATCAATCTGTCGAGAGCATTGAGCGATACACAGCCTATCTCATCGAGACGGCTCGTCTTACCCTGACGCCTCCCGTCGAGACGGCGACCCTGGTCTTCGACCTGTCCAATTTTACCTTGGCCAACATGGACTACGTTCCCGTCAAGTTCATCATCAAGTGTTTCGAAGCCAATTATCCCGAATCATTGGGCGCCATCCTCATCCACAACTCTCCCTGGGTGTTTAAGCGTAGGTTTCTCCCCCTCACTCCCGGGAAAGGTGTTTCTTCTTTCGGCCTACTGACGGGTTCATGATAGCTTGTTGGAAAATCATCTCGGCCTGGCTTGATCCCGTCGTCGCCGCCAAGGTCCACTTGACGTATGGGCGCGAGGGTCTCGAGGAGTTTATCCATCCTTCTCAGATCATCAAGGAGCTAGGTGGTGATGAGGACTGGGAATACAAGTACGAGGAACCCGTGCCCGGTGAAAACTCTGCCATGAAAGATACGGCTTCCCGAGACGCACTACAAAAGAAGAGAGCTGAACTCGCCCATGAATTGGAAATGGCAACAAAGCAATGGATCGCCAACCCGGATGGTGCTCAAGGCAAAGAGGCCAAGGCCAAGAGAGAGACTCTGACTGCCCAACTGCTAGACAACTTTTGGCAATTAGATAAGCATGTCCGAGCCCGGTCCCTTTATGATCGACAGGGCTATCTTCGAGCCGGTGCCAAGACGGATTGGTATGGTGAGCAGGTGGCGGAGAAGGTTCAGGTTGTCAGCACGAAGATTAACAGCTCAGTTGAGCAGATTGAGAATGCAAAGAATGCGGCGGGCCCTATACCAACAACCACGGTGTTGCCGAAAATAGCAGCATAGATATATAGATATGTATACGTCGACCTCGGCTTGTAGCACTTTTTGCCCAACTTTTTTATTATTTAATCTTATTTAACGACACGTTGCGGGGGAGGCGGGGCGGCAGAGTTGAACAGAGTACTACTTGGTGTACACATGCTTGGCAATTGATGTTTTGGGGTTCCGTGCGATGACTTTGAGCGTGTGCAAGTAATCTGGTGGCAGTTTCTTCCCGACGCAGGTACAGTGCTGGTGAAAACCCCTCTCTCGGCCTCCTTTTTTTCATTTTTTTTTTTTCAAAAACGGGTGGTTTATAAAAAGAAAAATCGGCGTGTGTGCATTCTTTTTCTAGATGATGGCATAGACTGGGCCATGGCGCAGTCACGGCTCACTGAGGTGTCGTTGTCCAACCGACTGACAAGACGCGCTGTTCACTGTGCACGGGGCAAAGCAATACCAATCCGCTGAGAGATTCTTCCCAAGATGGTGACATTGCCGCGGATGAGGCGACAGAAGTGTTGCATCTGGTGGGCGTTGAACGAACGATCTGAAAGGTCTTGGCGCTCCGGCTGTGTTGCATCTGATGGGCGTTGAACGAACGATCTGGAAGGTCTTGGCGCTCCGGCTGTGTCCCATCACAAGACTCTGGCGGGATGTGCCGCCGGAGATGGATTCGTATGCCGCCTTTCTCGAGCGGGTACGGGATAGGGTCCTACGGGACGGCTACGGGGGAGAAGTCGAAGTTGCCTGTGGGGTGAACGGGTCCCCCTTTGGCGGTCCCCCTTTGCTGTTTGTTCTTTTTGTAAAACGAGAAGGAGGAGCGCTGGGGGGGGGGCCTGCAGGGCCCTGGAGGGAAATTAGATGGAGAAGGGAAGGGGGGAGAGAAAGAAGAGAAGGAGAAAGAAGAGAAGGAGAAGGAGAAAGAAGATGGAATT